>BTPG01000006.1:128661788-128903274 GCA_036245525.1 Semisulcospira habei
AGCATGACAAACAATGATCTTTAATCAAGTTTACTAGCCGACCACTAGACGTGTCTAATCCACACAAAGACGGATGTTTACCTATACTTGATTGTACAATCCCCCCTCCTCTCTGCAGAGCTCCCACCCCCAACCCCCCACACCCTCCTCCCCCTTAGCCTCTTCCTCCCCCAATCCATCCATCCATCGCACCCTCCCACCCCCCACCCTCTCTTTCATACATACATCGAGGTTTACCTATACCTGATCGTGCAATCCCCCTCCTCCCTGCAGCACTCCCCCCTCGCCCCCTGCCCCGCCCCCCCCCCCCCAACCTCCCCTCCCCCCCACCCCATGTACATGTTGTTGTTAGGATGGCTAAATTGCCTCGCTATTGCATTCTTTACGAAAAAACTAGCACTGGGGTGTATCCACATACTAATTTTACAATTACGTGTATTTCATGAAACGACGATGTAAATTAACGAATTTTTATGGAATAAATAAGTACAGTTTCAAGATACATTAAGTGTATATTGTGAGCCTGCCCACAAAACTAGGAATGCCTACTACAGCCATTTATAACAGGCTAGCTGAAAACGCAGAGCTTGGCCTTTCAGTTATGGGTGCAGAAAGCATTACCACAACGATGGAAATACTAAAGAAAATATCATTTGGGTACCGGCATGTTTGTTTGTTTGTTTGTTTGTTTGTTTGGTTGGTTGGATTTTTATCTTAGTGTTAATGACAGTAAAAGATTTTGAAGAACAAAATTAATGTTATGGCATGAGGCTGATATTTAGTGTGACCTGCGAGCGCAGATCTGTCTCATTTTGACTGTTCGGTGCAAAAATGGCTGGCCTTTCCAAATCAGTGGTTGTGTGTAACCCTTCAAACATGCATTTGCTTTTAAGGATGCAGCCAAGAGAGACTATCTTGTCAAAACACATAAATACGAATGCATGCTTACGTACTTTAAACGTTAATAACGAATGTTAGGAGAGCTTGGGCAGGTATAGGCATTGTGTCTAGTGAAGAACTAGGACACTAGGGAAGGTAAAGAAGTCATTCCTGTAGCATTTTCATTGGTCTGAAATTCCAGTGCATATAAATACTATGACCTTAAACCACCCCACTAAAACGTGACTGCCAATCAAGATAATGAATAGCATACAGATACACACGTGTGCATGTAGGCCTGAGAGACGCCAGGCCATACATGTACATAGATACAACAATGGTGAGCAGCAGCCTAAAGTAACTGCAAGATAAGAAAATCCTCTGTAAAGTCATACAAGTCTATACGTGTAGGCCTACATTATAGATCCACTTGTATTTGCCACAGGCAGCGGTTGATGCAAGAATGTTTTGAAATTCACTTTACATTAATATAGAACAAAAGTAGAGTGTTCGTCGACTGAATTTCTAGACAGACCGAGGGGCTGACACTTCTGCAACTGTTCAATTTGATCCATAGTCACTGAGCGCGTAACGCGCGATGTTACTATGGATCAAACAGTTGCAGAAGTGTCAGCCGCGAGCTCTGTCTATAAATGATAGTATACGAATGCTCCACTTCTACGTTTTATAGAACCTTTCACAACCGCACAATAGCGATGTAAGTCGAAGCCATCTTTTGAACAGGAGCGGCGACGCATTTATTTTCGCAGATAGTGCACAGTAACTCCATCTCAAAAGTTGAATCAACAAATAAAATTCGTAACATATATCCATTTTGCACAACAACAAAAATAGGTTGATTTGAAATATAACTTGCAACATATGAAACAACAAAATGTAATACGAAGCTATTTGGAACTCGGTATCTATAAACCGAAATCTACATTACAATGCAAATATGCAGTTGTTTCCCTCGTTAATAGCATTCTCGCATTCTTGTGGCATTTCGGTATGTAAACCTCTTACTTATTTTTGACATAAATAATGGGAACATGAGTATATTTTCGGATTGTGCGCGGCCTTTCTGCGTGTAGGAAATGAGCAATTTCAGATGTGTTTTTTGGCGATCACTGAATCAATCACTCTAGCGTGCGAACTGGCTACAGGCTCACCATAACTGATATCCCTGAAAGTTTAGCGCGGTAGGACTAGAACGTATGGAGTGGGGGTGTTTCCTATGTAAAAGTGGTCTTGAAAGGTTTTATAGTCATATATGTATTGTCATATGTTGTAACACTTAATATAGTCAGATAGGATGTAACGGGCTTTCAAAACATTCTTACACATGATCTACCGCTGTCTGCGGGACTTACTGGTCCACTGGCAGTTCTTTATGACAGCATCAACAGGTATAGGGGAGCATCCGAAGTCCCACACTCGGTCCTCGTAGTGGTTGTTGTGCACGCTGTTGATGTGTGATATAAATTTGCCAGTGTCGCACTGGAAGTGGGCCGGCTGGTCATACTCGTTGATCCACGCCAGCACTGGCACCCCGGTGCACACCGCCAACACGATCCAGCAGGCAACTGCGTTCATCTGACAGAGATATAACAACTTCACGAGCTTCTGCAGTCCTGCGGGGTTCATGAAGATATCTCCCTCCTGCTTGACATACTCATAATTATGATTTGTGTTTTAGTTCGTGTTCAAGTGGTTCTGTCAACTGGAGCAGAACTGTTCACTGCTGCTTCTAGATCAAAATGAACTCAAATTCTGCTGCTAAAAATGTTTGTTATGCATACCAATGTATGCAGATACATGTATCAAGCAGTATGAACTCACTCATTGTAGTAGGAGTTGAGTCTAACGTGACAACTCGAGGTTAGTGCTAGAGTCGATGTCACGTACAAGCGAAGCAGTTGCTTTTTTTTTTTCTTTCTTTTTTTCCAAAAGCCAGCATGTATTTTTTTTTTTTAGGAAAGCAAGATTTTCATTGTAAAACAATGAAAATATCGCATTTTAAAAAATGGGACATAACAGGTTTTTTTGCGGCAAAGGCTATCTAGTAATATCACTAGACTGACTGGTATGAAATGAAAGAGGAATACATTATGGTTCAGTAGAACCTTTCGAGATTTCAAGACGCGTTTAACAAATATCTACAACAAAAAGAATTGGGCAGAAAAAGTATTTTTACTTGCCCTTCCACTGTTTTCGTTGACTCCGAGTGCAAACAGCTGTCCTATTTGTTTAGCACTGGTCCGTGGGTTCGTCGTGTCAATGCCGGCTATAGTGTTATGTGGAATCTGTCAGAACATGACATGGAGCCGACTGGAAAACTGATAGCGATATTTTCAAGGAGATAAGAGAATGTCATTAAAATAAAATAGGGCCTACTGAATGTAAAGAAGCTATAGGCGGACTCCCTGATGTGCTTATAACTTACTCTCCCTGAAATAAGTAGTGATCGTGGCAGTTCACATCAGCATATCGCTTCTCCAGGCGACAAACACTGTCTTCACATGCTTTTGCGTAGTGCTCAGCGATAACTCACAATGTAATTAACCCCTTCACTGCCGAGAAAAGAATCCACCACCCAATCATAAGAGGCGTAGATCCTCATGAGCCCCCGCAGTTGCGGGGGCTCATGAGGATCTAAGCCTCTTGCTGACACCACTGATCCAGGGTCGAGTTGCACGAAGGGGCTAAGTAGTAGGACTGGGGTGGATCAGGTGGAGAGCCTAGGCCGACTCATGAAGTCGTGGGTTAGAACCGGGAATGGGGAGGGGAGTGAAGGGGGATGAGGTCCGGAACCCCTGGAACACACCCGATCCGCCGACCCTCGATCCGCCTCAGTCACATCTTAACACAATAAGAAGTAAATAGCAAACTGCTTACTGCGACCCTTTCTAGGAAGCAACCAAATTACGCCGCAACGATCATCCCATGCTGCCTGACTCTGTGTGCGTTCATATGCGTATCTACGTTTCTGTGTTTAATGTCCTGTGAAATCAAAAGACAGTAAGTGAATTTTTGTGAAAAGCAAGATTGTTTATTGTACTATATTAAAAACAAATCTCACTTTTCACCAAAAATGGACATACTGAATTTTGTCTTCACAAGGCAGTGTAATACTTGTAAAAAAGACTTTGTAATAAAGCGCCGAGGTTCCATGACAACTCTTTAATAGTAAGGTTATGAACTGCCATCAGAAACAGAGCATCGGCCTATGGTCTCGGGTTTCTTTTTTCTTTTCTTTTCTTTTTATTTTTAGTTCTGTTTCTTCAGTTGCTCAGACCACCACCGTGTGACTTGAGTTCCACTTTACAGATCTCGAATTTGAAGCGACGATCCCTGAGAACAGACAAAAAATGCGGACACATTATTAGAAGAGCTTTTGAACGTTGACACATTTTAGCCAACAAGAGGCGTAAATTCTCATGAGCCCCTGCGGCTGCACGGGCTCATGAGAATCTACGCCTCTTGCACAGGGAAGAGGCTGGATGAGGGCTGGATGATTGTTCTTTTTTCCATCGAAAAAAGTGACGAGATAAGCAGTTACTGTATTCAATTCAGTTCAGTTCAATAAACTTTATTCATGTATACTTGTTCGTTTGTCTATTTTCAAAAAAGGAATTTTACCCTAAATATTAATAAATTGCTGTAACTATATTTTCTAGCGTGCTTCTTTCTTCGTTTAGGTTATTCTCGGGAAAGAAGTCAGGCAATTTCAGTTTGATCGGCCCAACAACGGTACCTCCCAAAATAACGGGGGCCTCGAATGGTGCACATATAGTCCTTAATTCAATACTCGCTCATAGAAGTTGTCATGGTAACTGCTGATGCCCGTGAGGATCTGACTTGCGGGGACGTAGTAGTCCAGGATCCCGTCCCAGTCGTTCTCGTAGCCGGTGAACGTACACAGGTGTGTGATTGCACCAGCACCACACAACCATGACAACAAAGGACTTCAAGATTTCAAGATTGTATTTGATTCCTTTCTCCCTTATAGGGGTATGGAGGAATAGTGCAATAATCAACATGTAAAACTACCTCATCTGCATGTGCACATACACACTCCCAAACGAATGTTCTTCACGTTCGGTAAAGTATAAAACTAACAGGGAAAAACAATAGAATGCATGCATGAATTACATGATATACATATTATCACCAAAAAAAATGCACGTCGATGGCGTTTAAGTAAGTGGCTCTTATTTATATAACTTTACAGGTCTTTAGAAATTTCGCAAAATTCAAGACGATTTTTTTTTGGACGTGGATGACAATAGGTTGCAGACATTAAACATCGACTGCGTTGTACGATTTATCAAAGGTATACAATTAAGCCTCTTTTGTGAAAACTTTGGTTCGCCTAGAAACTGACTTTCATGTCGTAACTCCTTGACTGCCAGTGGTGTCAGTGCCAGTCGTTCAAGGAACATGAATGCAAGGTGGTGTCAGCAAGAGGCATAGAGCATAATGAGCCCCCGCAACTGCGGGGGCTCATGAGGCTCTATGCCTCTTGCAGTTGGGTGGTGTCCCATTTGTCCCAGCAGGGAAGGGGTTAAATCTGAGGAGTGTTGAACAGTGAACCACACAAAGTCCCAACGGCGGCGTCATTTTGCTGCAGCACTGGCGGTGGTTTCATGCCTTGGACCTGACCGCGCTCGAGGGTTCACGCCAAGAGACGATAGTCTAGCCCCAGTAACAAAACGTCTTCGGGCCCACGACGGCCGCAGTGGGCTCGCGCACAGCCGTGCGCGGGCCCACTGCGTCCGTCGTGGGCCCGATGACTTTTGCTTACTGGGTAGTACTGCATTACACCAGCTTGACGGGCGACTATGGCTGGGGAGGGCGAAGTGATCGTGATGTTACAAAGGTAGTGCCAGATCAGGACTTTTGAAGCTTCCACGGAGAAGGTAGCTCAAATCACCACGTCAGTGGGACTGACAAGACCGGCGGTTGTTTAAAAATATATTATAATGAAAATAAAAATAATGATGATGGTGATGATGATGATGTCACGACACGCCTGACGGAGTCAGGGCGCCGTGGACAATATGAGTGCAGACACTCGAGAAAACCCACCCACTCTAAATAAATAACGCAACGCCAGTGATAAACAAACAAATCCTTTATTTCCTACCCTTACTCTAACTCCCACCCCAACCCACTAACGCCCCACACACTCACACATACCCACGCATGCACTCATAACGTATTAACACAAAAAAGATTAACATATAAAAAATGACTAACAAGTGAAAATGACTAACAGGTGAATATGACTAACAGGTGAATAAGACTAACAGGTGAATATGACTAACAGGTGATAATGACTAATATGGCTATACAAGTGAAAATGACTAATACGGCCAACGGCTATACAAGGCGGGTAACTTTGTCTCTGTACCGTGTCCTCTGTCCCACACTAGACAGGGTGGCTCGAACGTAAGAGTACTACCCCTACACCACAGAGCACCGTAGCCGCGCTTGCCCACGCACGCCTGTGACCGACGCTCAGAACTCGTAGAATCAGCCTGCTGTAGCCCAACGTACTTGTCCAACAGGACCGGCTAGCGAAGGCGTTCCGACTCCCGATGATGCGTCACCGTTGGTCGTGGATGAGATCGAAGAACGACGAAATCTTCGAAGCCAATCTTCGAAGCCAGTCTTTCAAGCCAGTCTTCGAAGCCAATCTTCGAAGCCAGTGCACTGGAAAAGGGCGCATTGTCAGTCAAAGTGCCAACACAGTTAATTCTGGCCTATTTGACACGCACCTACTCACAAACCACGTGAGTTGTGTCTCGTCTCACCCTAATACCCGTCTTGGCCATATTAAATATACAACCACGGATATGAAAGATTCCTATGTACATTCAACATTCGCCAGGTCTGCACTATTCCATTACACTAACATTAAGCTAGCACAACCACTTTTGTATAATAACATTGCCACTGCTAAAACCAACATTATCAAAATATCCACATGTACATACGATATGAAATAATCACCAGCAACCACCCAACGTGACAATCTTATTACATTGCATCTAGGACTTAATACAGATATATTTGAAAGGATACCCACTTTAATTCATTTTACAACATGGCCCTTTGAATATACTCACTCGGCGACAGCCGAACATAAACTAAATCCGACACCCACCACATTACAACCCAACCTAAAAAACATGGTTAAAGACTTGATTAAAACATCACTAAAAAACTAGACGAACATACCCTTCCAAACCTATGTACACATTCGCACACCCGAGAGCACAGCAGCTAACTGAGGAAAATGGCATGAGTAAATACCTGTCACTGGTGAGTCCTCCGGCAGGACGAGACAAAACAAGACGAAGACGAACCGGAGGCCCCGGTCTTCTGCTGAGCAGCAGCCGTGGTCACAAGTCTCTCGGGACACCCACACCCAGGAACACTGGCCGTGGTCTTGCAGGGAGGGTAAAACAACCCTCACACAGCTTGTCAAGGGCTCCAAACGAGGCCGCACCCTGACCCAGACTCTCACTTCGCTGGCTAACTCCGCTGACTGACTGTAATAACCTTCTGCTACCTTGCAGTTTAACTTTACTTCTGAACACTGTTCGGTTGAAGCTACTTGACGAAAGCGTGCAACCGCTGTACTCGCTCACTGCTAAGCTTGCTGCACGGGCTTTACGATTACGCTCACACTACATTTATTAACTTCCCTAAACTAAGGCTATGTACAGAATTCGGCGATCTACATTTATTAACAGAAAAACGACTTGGCGAAAAAAATAAAACAACATGTCACATCCGTTACGTGACATACCCCCCTCCCAGATCAAACACCCGGGTTTGATTACTATATGACTGTCCCCTTACTGCTTCCACGTTTACGGTTTCTACCACCCTGTCCTACTCAAAAAGTCAGCAGGAACATTTACTTTACCGGCTATGCTTTCTACTCTAATGGAAAATGGCTGCAACTGCAAAGCCCACCTCATCAGTCGACTGTTTGTGGATTTAGCTTGTTGCAAGTACTGCAATGGTCTATGGTCGGTCTGTACGACGAATGTCCTACCATACAGATACTGACGGAATTTTTGAATTCCCCACACGATTGCAAGACACTCCTTTTCGATGGTGGAGTAGTTACGCTCTGCTTTGGATAGTTTCTTGCTCGCGCATGCAACAGGCTGTAAACCGTTACCATGGTCCTGACATAATACGGCCCCTACCCCCCCTTCGGACGCATCTGTCTGCAACACGAAGAGACGATCGAAGTCTGGCAATGAGCACACAGGACCTGAACACAGTCGCGCCTTCAGCGTCTCAAATGCTGTCTCACAGGCATCGTTCCAACCGATCTGTCCGGTCTTTCCTCCCTTGGTCAGGTCGGTTAGTGGGGCTGCTATGGCCGCAAAGTTAGGAACGAACCGGCGGTAATAATTTGCCAACCCAAGAAACGATCTGACTTGTTTCTTTGTTTGTGGTCGCGGCGCGTCTTTTATCCGCTGCATCTTGTCTCCCTCTGGTTTTATCTGACCGTTACCCACTGTATGCCCCAGATATTCCAATTGCTTGAACCCCAAGTAACACTTTGTAGGTCTGGCCGCCAACTGGACCTCTCTTAGCCTACCAAAGAGCTGGGCAATACACTGTAAGTGACGTTCTTTAGTGGAGGAAGCAATCATGACATCGTCCATGAAATTGCTAACTTCCGTCAATCGCAAAGGTTCTAGTAACCTCCTCATCATTCGGGAAAAGATTGCCCCTGCCGTCTTTAACCCGAAAGGCATTACCTTCCACTGAAATTGCCCTGCCGGTGTGGTGAAGGCAGTTTTCGGTTTGTCGCTCTCTAACATGGGTACCTGCCAGTAGCCTTTAGCTAGGTCTAACTTACTCAAGTACTTAGCCTTGGACAGTAAGGAAAATAGGTACTCCACGTCAGGCATTGGCTCCGCATCGAACACGACCTTTTGGTTCAGTTTTCTAAAGTCCACGCAAAACCTAACAGTGCCATCTTTCTTCTTCACCAAGACGATCGGTGAGTTGTATGGGGAATTGGCTCTCTCGATTACTCCCATCTCTAGCATAGCGTCCACTTCGGCTTTGACTACCTCTAGCTGAGAATGAGGTAGAGGATATTGCTTCGTTCTCACCGGCACTTCATCAGTCAAATGGATTTCACATGAGTCTAGTGTCGTCCTCAACGGATAATCTGTCAAAATATCCTTAAACTGGACAGTCAGAGCTTCTATACTAGAATGGATCTCTGGACAGTTAGGATCAAGATGGATGTCAGAGGGTCCTTCAGACGCTACTAAAGGAATGGTAGGTACTTCCTTTACCGCCCTGAATGCCTCTTCCCCCCTCATCTTCGTCCTCCTCATCTATCACTACTGTAGCTACTGACACTCGTTCTTGGAACTTTTTCAACAGATTTGCATGGTACAGTTTATTTTTACTGCCCACCCGTACCCTGTAGTCACACTCTCCGACTCTCTCTAGAACTTCGAACGGTCCCTGCCAAGCCATCTCCAGCTTGTTGTGTTTAACTGGAAGTAACAACAAAACCTTGTCTCCTGCACTAAAACTGCGTGGTTTGGCTCTGCGGTCAAAGTGCTGTTTCTGCTTTTTCGACGCTAGCTTCAAATTCTGTTGCGCTAACCTGCAAGTCTCTTCAATGCGATTCCGTAAATCTACCACGTACTGGCTTGCATCTCTCACCTCTTCTCCCATCTGCTCTTTCGTCCTGCAAAATTCTATCAGACTTTTCCCTGACGGAATTGCTCGGCCCTCTTCGGCCAACTTCCTAGCGCGAGCTAGAGTTTCGTCCTGGTTTTGCCACTCTATCAGTTGGGCAGGAGTCACATTGAGATCGGCCTGCTTAACGACTTTAAGCGCGCTCTCTCCCTCCTTTTCCCTCTGAACCTGAGCTCGAGTTTGGACTGCTGCTGCCATAGCACACTCACTGGCATCGATGGATACGGGACTACGTTTCCCATCTGAAAAAGTCACCCAGTTCCCTAGGATTACGTCCGGTCCCATGCGCTCCATTACGATAAGTTCGATCGTCCCTCGCACGAATGGGGAATCGATTTCAACCCATGCAGTCGGATACTTATCGGACTTAGTATGGTCGACGGGATTGACGTCTATGAACCGACCTGTAAAATCCCTGGGTTCTATCCACTTGGCGGCGATCGCACTCATATCCGCGCCGGTATCACGCATGATACGAACTTCCTTTCCCTTGGCTAATCCCTTACTCCACGGGTCGTAGGGCCGGATCGTCCGCATCCCTACGGTCACGGGCTCTGTCATTACGGCTACTATCTCAGGGGCAATGGTGACTTGGTTAACTGACGCCTTACTCTGACAGTTCCTTGCTAAGTGCCCTGGTTTGTTGCACTTAAAACACAGCCGTTCACCAGTCCCTCTGCCTGAACTAGCTGGTTCTGTCCTATGTTCTGCTTTGGTCTCAGGGGGTTTATTCGACCCTTTGTCCTTCTTGAACGGCGGACGAATCGGCCCCCCACCCAATGGACGCGAGACTGCCCGTTTGGTGTCGATATGGAGCTGCGCTAGCTCCGCGGCCTCTTCACCATTCCTAGGACGTTTTTCCCTAACGAACATTTCAAGGTCTGCATTCATAATAGCATAAAGTTGCTCAGACAGAAACATGTCTAGCACTTGTTCTACGTCCTCTATGTTCTTATGGGCTAAAGTGAACCAACGCTTGACTGAGGTCTTTAACCTAACGAACAACTGGGGAAACGTTTCGGGACCTTCCTTTCTGGCTTCGCGAAACTGGCGTCTGTAATATTCAGCGTCACGCCTGAATCTTCTCAGTAAGGTCTCCCTCACCACCTCAAAATCTTTCCCTTGCTCTACGGTCAGCCTAAGGTATGCATCACGGGCCTCCCCCTGCAATAGAGGTGCTAACCTGATCCCCCATACCTCTTTCGGCCACCCCTGGGTTTCGGCTACTCTCTCAAAGAGCTGAAGGTAAGATTCCACATCTTCCTTATCCTCTAACGGACGCATCTTGAGCGAGTAATGCTGACTAGACTCCGTAACTGACTTCTTTTCCGATGCTGCTAACTGTAATCTAAGCCGCGTTTCGGCCGCGACGAGCTCTTCTTTCCGCGCTTGTTCCGCGGCAGCTAGCTCTTCTTTCCGTGCTTGTTCCGCGGCAGCTAGCTCTTCTTTCCGTGCTTGTTCCGCGGCGGCTAGCTTACGTTCGGTTAATGCTAAGTCATCCCGCCTAGCCCGCTCAGCCGCCTCACGGTCCATCTGGAGCCGTCTCTCTACCGCCTCACGGTCCATCTGGAGCTGCCTCTCTAACGCCCTACGCTCTAGGTCACGTTCCCGTTTTTCTTCCTCTCTCCTAACTTCGGACAGGATGAACTGGGTTAGAGCTCCCCCACTAAGTCCTAGGCCCTCTCCTATCACTTTATACTGCTCATATGGGTTTACCATCACCCCTAACCCCTCTTTACTTTCCTGATCCCTACTGGGTGTCAGTCCTGCTGCAGTGAGAGTACGGGTAAGGGTACTCACCACCGTTTCCTTCCGAGAGGGAGTGGCCAAAGTGGCTCCTCTCTCTCCTGGACCCTCATCCCCTGCACCACCACCCTCGGACTCAGGGTCGTGCCCCGACGTGGCACGGGTGGCCCTGGTATCCCGTTTAGGGGGCATCCTGGTGTGGGTGTCACGGAGGCAGCGACGACAACTGCTCCCCAGCAGGACCCCTGACAAAGAAAAAACAAAACAAATAAATACACAGAATACAAACAACGAATAAGGACTAGACAGTGACAAGAGCCGAAGGGTCCTCACCACTCGGTACCTGAGTAATGAGAGGCAACCACTCATGCCACCCCTCGTTTATGCGCACTGCACTCTCTGGCCGTGGCCCCTGGCGCAATACGCCCCCACTCCCGCCAACCGCCCGCTAAATCTTACTCGTACCACAACACGAACAAACGGTCACTGGCGCACAAAAATACCCTAATCTACCTAATCCGTTACCTCCCCCTAATCCTAATCCTTATCCCACCGCTGCCACCAAATATGTCACGACACGCCTGACGGAGTCAGGGCGCCGTGGACAATATGAGTGCAGACACTCGAGAAAACCCACCCACTCTAAATAAATAACGCAACGCCAGTGATAAACAACAAACAAATCCTTTATTTCCTACCCTTACTCTAACTCCCACCCCAACCCACTAACGCCCCACACACTCACACATACCCACGCATGCACTCATAACGTATTAACACATAAAAAAGATTAACATATAAAAAATGACTAACAAGTGAAAATGACTAACAGGTGAATATGACTAACAGGTGAATAAGACTAACAGGTGAATATGACTAACAGGTGAATATGACTAACAGGTGATAATGACTAATATGGCTATACAAGTGAAAATGACTAATACGGCCAACGGCTATACAAGGCGGGTAACTTTGTCTCTGTACCGTGTCCTCTGTCCCACACTAGACAGGGTGGCTCGAACGTAAGAGTACTACCCCTACACCACAGAGCACCGTAGCCGCGCTTGCCCACGCACGCCTGTGACCGACGCTCAGAACTCGTAGAATCAGCCTGCTGTAGCCCAACGTACTTGTCCAACAGGACCGGCTAGCGAAGGCGTTCCGACTCCCGATGATGCGTCACCGTTGGTCGTGGATGAGATCGAAGAACGACGAAATCTTCGAAGCCAATCTTCGAAGCCAGTCTTTCAAGCCAGTCTTCGAAGCCAATCTTCGAAGCCAGTGCACTGGAAAAGGGCGCATTGTCAGTCAAAGTGCCAACACAGTTAATTCTGGCCTATTTGACACGCACCTACTCACAAACCACGTGAGTTGTGTCTCGTCTCACCCTAATACCCGCCTTGGCCATATTAAATATACAATCATGGATATGAAAGCTTCCTATGTACATTCAACATTCGCCAGGTCTGCACTATTCCATTACACTAACATTAAGCTAGCACAACCACTTTTGTATAATAACATTGCCACTGCTAAAACCAACATTATCAAAATATCCACATGTACATACAACGATATGAAATAATCACCAGCAACCACCCAACGTGACAATCTTATTACATTGCATCTAGGACTTAATACAAATATATTTGAAAGGATACCCACTTTAATTCATTTTACAACATGGCCCTTTAAATATACTCACTCGGCGACAGCCGAACATAAACTAAATCCGACACCCACCACATTACAACCCAACCTAAAAAACATGGTTAAAGACTTGATTAAAACATCACTAAAAAACTAGACGAACATACCCTTCCGAACCTATGTACACATTCACACACCCGAGAGCACAGCAGCTAACTGAGGAAAATGGCATGAGTAAATACCTGTCACTGGTGAGTCCTCCGGCAGGACGAGACAAAACAAGACGAAGACGAACCGGAGGCCCCGGTCTTCTGCTGAGCAGCAGCCGTGGTCACAAGTCTCTCGGGACACCCACACCCAGGAACACTGGCCGTGGTCTTGCAGGGAGGGTAAAACAACCCTCACACAGCTTGTCAAGGGCTCCAAACGAGGCCGCACCCTGACCCAGACTCTCACTTCGCTGGCTAACTCCGCTGACTGACTGTAATAACCTTCTGCTACCTTGCAGTTTAACTTTACTTCTGAACACTGTTCGGTTGAAGCTACTTGACTAAAGCGTGCAACCGCTGTACTCGCTCACTGTTAAGCTTGCTGCACGGGCTTTACGATTACGCTCACACTACATTTATTAACTTCCCTAAACTAAGGCTATGTACAGAATTCGGCGATCTACATTTATTAACAGAAAAACGACTTGGCGAAAAAAATAAAACAACATGTCACATCCGTTACGTGACAGATGATAATAATAATAATAAGTTATTAAATGATGATGATGATGATGATGATGATGATGATGATGATGATGACTGATGATGATGATGATGTTAAAATTATCGCAGTCAGCGATAAAAATGACGGATAGGTTCAAAGATGCCGTGCGGCCAACATAGTCTAATTTAAATACAAAGAAAATGAAGCAAAAAAAAGACACAGAGGCAAAAATGAAAGTCAGTAACAGCGTAACAAAGGGAAAAAAAAGCCACAAGCCGAGGAAATCCATTAGAGATTAGTCCCCTGACGTAGGCTCTTTTGTTGCTTGAAATTTCACATTGAAGAGCCGCTGTCAGGGGAGCTAATTCGCATAGATTCCTAGCCGCGTCTGTGTTCCCGCTTCACGAGTGCCTTACCATCCATCTCGCAGCACTGGAACTTGAATTTCCTGTCTTCGAATCCGTTGTCGTGCATGCTTCCATACCAGCAATATACCCGTCATTGGGGCAGTGAAACGTCAGAGGCTGATCAAAATCATTAACGTAACCTGTATAGAAACATTGTCATGAGCGTTTGTTTGTTGTTTGTTGGTTTTGGTTTGGTTTGGTTTGGGTTCTGGTTGGTTGGTTGGTTGGTTGGTTGGTTGGTTGGTTGGTTGGTTGGTTGGTTGGTTGGTTGGCGTGTCGGTTGGTTTAACGTACTAGACCGTCGTCTGCCTATCCATAACATGAACATTATATTGTGATCACTATTGTATGACACTGTGCCCCGGGCTCTGTCCCGTGCTGAAATGATGACTTCGACAGGATTCATCGCGACAAAGAGCGCTACCGACAACCAAAGAGTTAAATACAGTGTCAATTTTGCGTCCGTACAGACATTTCGTGTGCACAGTTTGCAACATCAATTTTAAACGTAAAAAATCCCTACTCTACTGTTCGAAATGTTTCATTTTAGGGCCGCCGATGGACTAGAAAACAGAAATGTGTCGCACGGAAGTTGAGGACGTGAGGGAGGTTTGCACATGCATAAGTGCAAGTATGGGCTTTTAAAGCTCCAGATTCTAGCTCTGTGGCACTTTTATCATATCTCAGCTGAAAAAGACATTTTTGCCTGGGAGATGCCAAACCATGGCCTATATTAATACAGCAATAGCCGGTCCGATAAGAAACAAGTGAAAACAAGGCACTGCCAAGAAAGATAACCCAGTGCGCAAAATCCTTCGGGCCGACATCGGCCGCACGGCGTTGGCCCGCGCAAGGGCCAACAGCAGCCGACGTCGGCTAGATGGCATTTTGCGCATTGGGAAGGAATTTGGTAAATGTCAGTCAAAAACGTATATACAGCGACGCCAGATAGTGAGATAGTGTGGGTTTACCTTATAAATGTTGTTGGACTTACCACAGGCGGCGATTGACGCACAAAATAATATGAAAAACACGTTATCCGATATATGATGTCAAATCATTCTTACGTTATCCGCTGCCTGTGCATGATACTTACTGGTCCACTGGCAGTTCTGTGTGGGGACATCAGCAGGTATAGGGGAGCATCCAAGTCCCACACTCGGTCATCGTCGTAGAAGTTGCTGTGCGCGCTGTTGATGTGAGAGATGAAACTGCCAGTGGCGCACTGGTAATGGGCCGGCTGGTCATACTCGTTGATCCACGCCAGCACTGGCACCCCGGTGCACACCGCCAACACGATCCAGCAGGCAACTGCGTTCATCTGACAGAGACATAACAACTTCACGAGCTTCTGCAGTCCGCGGAGGCTCATGAAGATACCTCCCTCTTGCTTGACATATGCATATATTTTATGTTTTAGTTCGCGTTCAAGTGGTTCTGCCAGATGGTGTAGAAATGTTCATGGCCGCCTCTGGATCAAATTGAACTCGCATTCTCTTCCTAAAAAAAATAAATGTCTGCTATGTAATGTACACTGTACAAAAAAAATGTAGGGGATGTTGAGATTTCAACTGCAATTGTTGAAAATTTTAGAAAACAGACAAATTGATGAGTTATGCACCGTCTACCCAATGCGCAAAAGGCCATCGGGCCTACACCGGCTTGATGGCCTTTGCGTACTAGGTAGCCACGTCACTAGCCTACATTTTCATATCACTGGTTTCGTTGTGCTGGTCACTTGATCGGATTGGGAGCCATGAATGTGGGGATGGGGTCCTATGACAAAAGTCACATGCAGGTTATTACTGTGAACATCGTTTTAATTTTGATTTGATTTGTCTCGTGATAATCACAGTCATTTGTAATGTTATTAAGACTAATTGTCTTGTCTCATAAAACTGGTCAGCACTTCACAGGCAACTGTTCATGATGTTTAGACGAATAGCAAACAAACCGAACGTTTTTTGTAAAAAATAATCCCAATGACGCGCTCAATCACAGTCAAAGTCAGCGCAATAAGAAAATAGCCAAAAACGGAATCATAAAAAAGCGTGACAAGGTCAATAATTTGTTGTCAAGGATCTGTCTGGAACCTGACTGAGTTAGTGTCCACTGGGTTCCAATTTTAAAATCATTCTTACGAAACACAGTACACTTGCTGTCAGTCGTAAAACTGAGTATTGGGGGGGGGGGGGGGGGGGGGGGAGGGGGGAGTCCCATTTAAAAGCAATGGAGCATTTTTTTTATATTTTGATTTATGAATGACCAACGATTGACTTTAATCCTAATTTTGATTTCATTTTCGTGCAGCACATTATCGAAAAATGATGACCTGTTGCCTATGAAGTGCTGCCCAATTTCCTGAGGCAAGACAATCAGTTTTAACCTGTTTAGTGCCATTTGACGCAGACTGTGTTCTGCAATCTTCGTTAATTCAACACCCAAAAAATAAATAAATGAGAAAAATGGCTATCGCAGGGACATGGATTCAAAGCGGTGTGAGCAAGAGGCATAGATGCTCATGAGCCACCGCAATTGCGAGGGCCCAAGAGGATCTATACCTCTTGCAGTTGTGAATTGTTCAAATTTTCTCGGCACTAAATGGGTTAATAAAGGTACACATGACCATTATTATCGTGAGACAAATTAAAACAAAATCGAAATGACGTTCACAATAAATAACCTGCATGCGACTTTTGTCATACGATCCCAAGGCAGCTCGTATGGCTCTCAATCCGTGAATGTGACCCGCACAACATACCCGCCGTTGTGAACATAAGGCAGTGGCTTGGCGAATCGTTGACATAATTCACCATTTTGCCAATTATGTTTTTTTTTCCCGACCCGCACAACATACCCGCCGTTGTGAACATGTAAGCCAGTGGCTTGGCGAATCGTTGACATAATTCACCATTTTGCCAATTATGTTTTTTTTTTTTCTTTTTCCCCGACCCGCACAACATACCCGCCGTTGTGAACATGTAAGCCAGTGGCTTCGCGAATCGTTGACATAATTCACCATTTTGCCGATTATGTTTTTTTCCCAACAGTTTGAGATGATATCAAAATATCCCCCTACTTTCTTGGGCACAATATAATAATTTATGCTAAGCAGTATACGAACTCATTGTAAGTTGTGGGAGTTGAGTCGAACATGATAACTCGAGGGTAGTGCTGTGATAGCTCAATGTTCGAGAGAAGCAGCTCTGCCGTTATTTGACAAGAGCCAGTGTGTCCGTTTTTGAGAACAGGTAGATTTTCATTGTGACACAAAAATGGACTCAAATGGACGGCTTATCAGGAAATACCACTAGACTGACTGGCGCGACATGACAGAGGTATACATGCTGGTTCAGTGGGACTTGCTTGGACCTAGTACACCGGTGACACGCGTTTAATCCTTTCACTGCCGAGAATAATAATACACCACCCATCTTCAAGAGACATAGATCCTCATGAGCCCCCGCAGTTGCGGGGGCTCATGAGGATCTATATCTCTTGTTTCCATGTTCCCAGGAGAAGGTTGTGGCTTTTGGTCGCTGCATGAACAAAGACCTCAGAAACAAAATATGCGTCCAGTGGCAGGGAAGAGCTTACTAAATATTTACTACCATAGAAAATGCGCAAAAGAAGAGGTTGATTGGTTTTTTTTTTTTTTTTACTTGCCTTTCAGCTGTTTTCCGACGTTGACTCTGAGTACCTGTACCCAGGCTATATGGTGTTGTGGTTGTTTTTTTCACACTGTATACTGGTCTTTAGTAAGGTGGTGTCAATGCCGGATGTTTTTCAGTCTCTTCTATTTATCGAAGAGATTTGTTTGGGATGGGTCCTGGTGGAGCGAAAAATTACGTCATGTTTAGTCACGCTAACCTCGCTGAAGAACGTACTTTAGGTGTGTGTGTGTGTGTGTGTGTGTGTGTGTGTGTGTGTGTGTGTGTGTGTGTGTGTGTGTGTGTGTGTGTGTGAGTGTGTGTGTGCGTGTGCGTGCGTGCGTGCGTGCGTGCGTGCGTGCGTGTACGTGCGTGCGTGCGCGTGTAAACACGAAACCTCCGATATGTGTGTACGTACAAGTTTGAAACTTGAAGAAGTGCTTTGTTCAATGGGTGCCTACGAGCATATTTAAATTGGGTGTCTCATTGAAGGGTTAACTCTTCGACGCACGCAGTCAGTGAAAGACCGTTTATAGAAAGTCGGTTATCTCGCATCAGAGTCCGTAATTTTTGTCATATTCACTTGACATTTTGGAGAAAGACATAGGATGTGTTTTTTAGTTAGTTTTGTATCTTTTGAACTTTTCAGTGAAAATTAATTCTATGCGGAAAAAAAATAAAAGTAATAAACCTCGACTTCTGGAGAAAATCAGACATCGACGGTGACTTAAAAGCAGCAACTGCGTCACCACGCAGACATAGACGCAAAACTCTAGATATGACGTATCTCTCTCTCTCTCTCTCTCTCTCTCTCTGAATGGTATGACGTAAATGTGTTCGATGATATGTGATAAATATCTACTTATATCCATTTATTTTATTTTATTTATTTATTTATTTTTAATGTTGTTAATAATGCCGTTTAAGTTTTTATAATGTTTTAGTAATTGTATTAGTTAAGTTTGTGTGATCTTCATAGAATTTAAAATGTTTAAGTATTGAATAATATTTATTAATGTTTTTGTGTCTAGAGTATTAATATGTCTTAATCTTAGTATTATAAGTCTTACATGTTTAGTATATTAATAGCATGAACATATGTGATGTTGATTACTGTTTATTGAATGATTTTTATTTTTTATTGTTCCCCCCGTCCACAAAAATGTAAATGCCCTTTAAGGGATAAATAACGTTTTTTGAATTGAATTCAGTTTACGGAAATGATGGACAATGCAACCAAATACACTTTTGACCAAATGCACTTTAACATCAATTTGTTTTCTTCTAATCATGATAGTTCAAGGGTGATGCCAGAATAGCTTGGCGCCCATAGGCGCCAAGCTATTCTGGCATCACCCTTGAACTATCATGGCTTGGGAAACTACTGATGTTTACTTTGTGTGATCTCAAGCAGTTGGTCACTAAAGCTACAAGAGTAACTGCCACTTCCTCAACATTGATCGACCATATTTACACATCCAACAAGACTAGAGTACTAGGGTGCAGGTGCTGAGGTTGCTATTAGTGACTATAGTGCAGGTGCTGAGGTTGCTATTAGTGACTGTTGTAGATGGGCTCTGAAAGTTGACAGACGCCCCCCAAAAATAGGAATTGAATTGAGTTCGAAATAGTTTCGTATCACACTTTTGTTGTTTCGTATGTTGC
This sequence comes from Semisulcospira habei, assembly GCA_036245525.1. Lineage (NCBI taxonomy): Eukaryota > Metazoa > Mollusca > Gastropoda > Semisulcospiridae > Semisulcospira > Semisulcospira habei. The sequence goes on from BTPG01000006.1 coordinate 128,681,257, forward strand.
AAGTTACATTTCATCCTCTTTCTCTCTCTCTCTCTCTCTCTCTCTCTCTCTCTCTCTCTCTCTCTCTCTCTCTCTCTCTCTCTCTCTCTCTCTCTCTCTCTCTCTCTCTCTCTCTCCCTCTTTTTCTCTCTCTCTCTCTCTCTCTTTTTTTTTTTTTTTTTTTTTCAAAATGGACATTTGTTACGAATTGTATTGTTGATTCAACTGCTGAGGTGGAGTTATTGTGTACTATTTACGAAAATAAATGCATTCGCTTCTGTTCAAAAGATGACTTCGACCTACATCGCTATTCTGCGGTTGTGAAAGGTTCTAAAAACATAAAAGTGGAGTATTCGTATACTATCATTTCTAGACAGACATTGCGACAAATGACGTTTGTCAAACCAATGACGCGTATGCACTGTGCCCTTATAGAGCTCATCGACGCATTGGCAAATCTGCGAGGCGTTTTCAATAGGAGATATTTCAACATCAGAATCATGCCAAAGACAACAGGTAGAGACCCTTTACAGCGAGTACAGCTCGCATTCAGAAGGGACTTTATGGGTTATGGCTCTCATATAGAAGAACGCCGTGAGATGGCCTTAGTCGCCAGCTCGACATTAAACGCAAATAACTAACTAAGGAATATGGAGCCGACTGAGACAACTGAGAGCGATGTGCTCAGAGAGATAAAATAATGCCATGAAAGCCTACTGAACATAAAAAGTCATATTGGCCTTAATCTACTTATAACTTACTCTTCCTGAAATATGAAAGGGAGGGGGGGGGGGCAGGGGAAGCTTGAAACTTTGGAATATTTTAACAACAAAATTCGCCCGAGGTAGTTTTTCTTTACTTTTTAATTAGAGTACGCATCGACAAGAAAATGTCCCATTCACGAAAACAGGTTGACCCGCATTTCAATCCTTAATTTTTCTTATTCTTATTAGATATTTTACATAAAGCTATTAGGAAGACACTGAAATGAGTTTGTTAGCCAGCATTGTACCTCTTCAACGTTTTGAGCGACAATTAATTCAATTTTGAAAACATATTACTCTTAAATGAAAAGAAAAGGGGAGACTGCCAGTGCTAATAAAGTAGATAATAGCACTGTCAGGGGAGAGAAGTGCATGATCGACCAGTGATCATATATCTCCTGTGGCCAAAGCACACCAAAAAAAAGATAGGAAAGAGAGGGGGCGCTAAAAAAGTGACTGAAAGCAATGCATATGGAACAGTGGGATATGTGATACGCCCCCCTTCGGGGGGGCTTCCATATGCATTGCTTTCAGTCACATTTTTAGCGCCCCCTCTCTTTCCTATCTTTTTTTTTTTTTGTTTGGCCACAGTAGATCTATGATCACTGGTCGATCATGCACACTTCTCTCCCCTGACAGTGCTATTATCTACTTTTACTTCAGTTGTAACCTTTCTATAATATTAGCACTGGCAGTCTCCCCTTTTCTTTTCATTTACTACTACAATATCGACTGCAACCCCTTCCCCCCTTTTGGTAGGTTCTCTTTTAGGGTGCATGGAAATTTGGCTCTAGGTGGTGGCATGGAATGTATGCCCCTGCAGACACCACAGTAAAATGTGGTTGTCTTTGCAGGTAGGCAGAAATTCCTGCCTTCTCCAGTATCGCCGATGGTGTGCTGAAGAGGTCGCCAAGACCGAAACAGCTGTCCACACCGGCTAAATATCTGGACCTCCCCCCCTTGGGGGGACCTAATAACATGCACTGAGTGGCTGGAACAGTGGGATATGTGATACGCCCCTCTTTTGGGGCTTCCATATGCATTGCTTTCAGTCACTTTTTTAGCGCCCCTCTCTTTCCTATCTTTTTTTAGTGTGCTTTGGCCACAGTAGATCTATGATCACTGGGCACTTCTCTCCCCTGACAGTGCTATATCTACTTTACTTTGTAACCATATTACTCTTAAGAAAATTACAAATTTGCGCGGACAGGGAAGAAAATAAATCAAAATTGTCTTTATTTTATTTTACCCCTTCGAGATGTCCTCAAGCATGCCTCTATGGGTATTGAAACTGGATTACTCATTTACGAGAAAATGGCCATTTTTATGGAAAAAACGTTGACCCGTAAATCAGCCCCCAAAATGCGTTTTACTTATATTTTGCATATAGCTGGGCTGAATGAAGGCATTGAATTATTTTGTTAACCAGCTCTCGTATCTCTTCAACCTTTTGAGTGAAAAGTATAGTGCATTTCGAAATTTTCACAATTTTGGGGGATTATTTTTAAAACGGTTAAAAATCTTTGAAACGTGTTATGAAAAAAAAATCTTCTCATTACGGTGTAAGTACTGACATGCACTGTAATTTCAAATCCATGAAAATGCTTTAGGAATGACTTATTTACGTTCCCTAGGGTCCCAGCCCTTCACTAAACACAATGCCTACCCGACCCAAGCTCACCTAACTTTCGTTATTATCGTTTAAAGTACTTAAGTATGCATCTGTATTTTTGTGCTTTGACAAGATAGTCTCTCTTGTTCAGCATCTTTAATACCAAGTGCGTGTGTGCAGGGTTACAAACAGACACGGATTTGGAAAGGCCAGCAATTTTTGCATCGAACAGTCAAACTGAGACTGATCTGCGCTCGCGGGTTTTGATTATAAATAAATAAATAAATCAGCGCATTAAATAGGCGCTTTACCCAATTGAATATCGGCTCAAACTGAAAGCGCCGCCGCGAACTGAACCCAACGAGCGCGCTCACGTGAACCACGCGCATTCATTCACACACTGTCCATAAACACAGAACATTCACGTGGTGCTAAGGGCAAGCTCAAGCGAGCTACTAAAGTTTTTGGAAATTCAAATCGTTTTATTTTTTTAATTTGTTAAGTGGGCTGAAATTGATACCAGAGTATTATATACCGTCACACACAATGCATCCTGATTCCATAACATTTGTTTTTTCAAAATCTTTTACGGTCATTAGCACTGAGATTTTTTTAACTCATTCGCGGGCAGCCGCATCCGGATGCGGCTGGCCGCGAATGAGTTTATGTATGGTCCCAAATGACATTTTCTTTAGTATTGTCATCGTTCTGGCAATGCTTTCTGCACCCACAATTGAACAGCCAAGCTCTGCGTTTACAGAGAACCTGTTCTAAATGACTATACAAAGTAGGCATTCATAATTGTATGGACAGGGTCACAATATTCACTATATGATCTTGAAACTGTACTGGGATGCAGAGAAGAACCCACCGGAGAAAGAAACACGCTTAGCAAAGACAGATACAACACAATTTATTAAAATTTCGGGTAAATATCCTTCTTTTAAAAAAAGACAAACAAACACGTAATGATCATTCGCTACTTATCTTATCGCAGAAGGAATGTATTCCACTATAATTCGTTAATTTACATCGCGGTTTCATGAGATACTCGTAAAATCAGTATTGTGGATATGCGCCCGTGCTAGCTTTTTCATAATGAACGTAATAGCGAGGCACTTTAGCCATCAGGGACGTCAAAATAATGGAAATGAAGTATACGCTTTCTTTGAAAAAAAAAAATGCAGGACGTTATGCGGTGACAAGAAAATCTGTCCCCTGTGCTTCTCAACCCCCCCCCCCCCCGCCCTCCCATCCCCCACCCCCCTCCCATCCCTTCCACCCCCCGCCCCCCTCCCATCCCTTCCACCCCCCACCCCCACCCCTCCGCCACTATTCGGCCACGGGAAGCAAGGTCTAGCGTCAGGAGGCCTATTGTGTCGGGTTGAAGGTCCCGTGCAAAAAGTCGGACCCTCCCCTCCCCCCCCCCCCCCACCCCCCCTTTGAGGTAATGATCAGTTTACTAAGACACGTGTTAAGAGATGACCAAATACGCAACGATCATCCTATGCTTGTGTGCATGCATATGTGTCTCTATTTTTCTGTGTGTTCTGCCCAGTGAAGGAACAGAGACAGTAGTCCGTATTTGTGTGAAAAGCTAGATGTGTATTGTACTACAATGAAAATCTAGCTTTGCACAAAATTGGACTTACTGTCTTTTGCCTTCACGCGGCAGCGTGCTCCCGGACAAAACTGAGTAACAAAACACGAGTTTCCATGGGAAACATTTAATCGCAAGGTGTGTACAAACCCCCAGGAAAAAACAGAGCAGTGGTCGAAAGTGTCTCTAAAGCAGGCCGTTCCTCTGATAACTGATTCATTAACTCATTCGAGACGTGCCGCCTCCGGATACGCGGCTAATGCCGCGTATCCGGAGGCGGCACGTCTCGAATGAGTTAACCCTATGACAAAATATTGAATATTTTGGACAAAATAGTATGTTCTAGGACTAATTCGATGCAATGCTAGGAATAAATAATTATTCCTAATTAGGACTAATTCCAACTAATCAGCCACAATGCCTCAGGCGAATGAACGTATTTTCCACGGATTAGTCGTAGGAATAACTATTTATTCCTAGCATTAAATCGATTTAGTCCTAGGACATATTATTCAGTCCTGGCATTTTTTTTTTTTTTTTAAGTCCTAAAATCACTTATCAGTGAACCGGCCTCATCAGTGAACCGGCCTGCCACACTGTTGCCTAGTTTCTTCAGTTTCTCAGCCCAGTACCATGTCCATGAGTTCCACTTGGCAGATGTCGAACTTGAAGCGACGATCCCTAAGAACAGACATAAAATGTAAAATGTAGAAGAAAAAAAAAACTCTTTTGAACGTTGACGGACCATAGACAACAAGAGGAGCAGATTCTCATGAGCCCCTGCGGCTGCAGGGGCTCATGAGAATCTGCACCTCTTGTAGGGTAGACGGGGGACTCCAAAGCTGATCCAAAACTCTATGATCGATCCGTCTCTGTATGTCGCGTGACCAGTCTTTAGGGTGAATGCTCTGTCGAATACATCAAAATAATTTCTTCGTTACCAGTGGCAGCGGTCTGTGCTTTTCAAATCTTTAGTTCCTTCAACGCCATTCATCCGCCCCAGCCTTCCAAGGAACATGAACACAAAGAGGTGCCAGCAAGAGGCATAGATCCTCATGAGCCGTCGCAACCATAGCCGACCATCTTAACTGTTGGCTTGCGCAGGACTAAGCTCACTCATGCAACTGAGACCTGGGTCTGGTCGTCTGGTCGTCGAGACCTAACAGTAGAAAGGTTACGTTTACGCCGAACGACTCCCCAACAACGAACGAGAGCAAAGTCACTGGCGCCTGATGCGCATGTACCGTACGCTTAGACAATACTCCAAAATCTCCAAGAGGCATAGATCCTCATGAGCCCTTCTGGCTCACGGTATCTATGCTTCTTGGTGATGTTTGGGTGTTGTCTGTGCTTTGGGTAGAAGCTGGTTTTCCCGCCGTGATTTCGCTCTCGTTCGTCACTGTTGGGAGTCGATGATAGCAAACGAAACCTCACTAGTCACTGAGCGCTGAAACGACATTTTCTGTCCGCGACGCCTCACAGGCACGATACGACCACAGGGGGAGAAAACCGATGTTATCGCAGTCATGCGAAGAGTTGTACCCCTAACGTGGAGCGTCACGGGCAAAAAATAAGTTATAAGTATATATAGTCTATTGACGCTCCGAGTCAGGGGGCACAACTCTTGCCATGGTGACTTCGGTTTTCTTCACCTGTGATACGACCTGTGTATTCTACTCACTCCTTGCCGTTGTCATGCTAACCGATGACGCTCTTGAGAATCTGCTCTGCGGGGACGTAGTAGTCCAGGACCCCGTCCCAGTCGTTCTAGTAACCGGTGAACGTACACAGGTGTATGATGGCGCCTGCACACACACACACACACACACACACACACACACACACACACACACACACACACACACACACACACACTCAGCCATAACAACAGTTAACTGATTCACTCCTGAGACCGATTTTCATACTTTAGCCCATTCAGCCCTGAAGCACTACCGCAGGAGATGGGTCGACCATGATAATTCAAGGGTAGTGCCAGATTAGCTTGGCGCCTGTCGGCGCCAAGGTAATCTGGCACTGCCCTTGAATTATCATGGTCGATCCATCTCCTGCAACTGGTGCATAGTCATTCAAATTTGGGAAATACGGCCGTCAGGCTCAATGTGAAGGCAGATTGTGGTTCTGAATTTTTCCTTACCCACTTGAATGCCAGTGGACACAGACTGAAATTATTGTAAACTCGACAGTTACTGTGACAAACATCCCCAGCCGTCAAAGAAACATGGATACAAAATGGTTTCAGCAAGAGGCATAGATCCTCATGAGCCCCCGCAACTGCGGGGGCACATGAGGATCTATACCTCTTGCAGTTGGGTGTTTTTTGTTATTCTCGGAAATGAAAGGGGTTAAACTAAAAGTGAGCTTGTACATGGCGCGTGAAGGTTCGCGCGCGAGAAACCATGTTCCAGACCGAAATAAAGTGTCATTACGCGTGTGCATTTGCTGCGTGTCCAAAATGCCTTAGAAGTTCTTTATAGGATTACATGTGTGTCGACCATAAATGGTGCTGAATTTATGTCTTCAGATTTGACTCATTCGCGACGAGTCAAAAGGCCAGATACGCGGCTCTTTGCCGCGTATCCGCCGCGAGGATGTGACTCGCCGCCCCGAATGATTTCAGATGATACATTATAATACGTATTTACGCCATCAGACCCTTCTTTTAGTCCAACTGGCCGCCAAGCGTTTACGTTTCCCGTCGTGTGATGGCCTCATTAGCCTGAGAGCTAATTGTTGTCAAACCCTAATAACTAACCAGCATGTTGATAACTAACTTACCCTCTATCTCGCAACACAGCAACTTGAATCTCCTGTCCTCGTGATGGTTATCGTGCACACTGTCCATACCAGCAATATACCCGTCATTGGGGCACTGAAACGTCACAGGATCATCAAAGTCATTCACGTAATCTGTATAGAAAGGAAGCATCGTCATCGTCAAAGCCCTGACGTGCTACGACAGGATGTGGATCGAACTTGATAGTTCAAGGGTGGTGTCGGAATAGCTTGGCGCCTGTAGGCGCCAAGCTATTCCGACACCACCCTTAAACTATCAAGGCCGACTGTGGCTCCAGAATTGTGATGTAGACCTCACAAATATTGGCAATTTCATCCTCGGGATGTAATGAGTTAACTGGCGCGGTTAAAGCCGGGAGTGAATTTAATTTTCCCGCAGACCCTCCCAACGGGCAGGGTCTGCAAAACTGTAAATCACGTGACTTTATTGCATCATATCTCCAACTCAAGGACTGACCAGAATGCTGTTATAAATAGGCGTCACAGATCGCACGTAGGTCACTATGCCATAGGTAGGAAAAAGAATGCCTCACGCATGTTTTGCTGCTTTCTCAACAACAACAAAATTACTGAACAAACAACAACAACAAACCGATATACTTTATTACTAAGCCCATATTTAAACACATGTAGTCTGAATTAATCTATTCGCCAGTATTGTTTGAACAAGAAAAGCTTCGCTTTGACTTTCGGTTAACGATGTAAGGTCAGTTTTCCCATCTACGTCATTCTACGTTTGTTAAGCGTTAGATGGAAACATATGGGAGCGCAGTTACCAGGCTAAAACTAGCTCGGCACCTTCCTGCTCTTAACCGTACACTGCTTACGGACGGATATCCAGCTAACCCATTACATCCTGAGGCTGATTTAAAATAAATGGGCTTATTGTCCCATGATGGCTACATTACAGATTAGGAGATAGATGAACCAATTTAGTTCAATGATCGTGCCAGAATAGCTTGGCGCCTCAGGCGCCAAGCTATATTATGGCACCACCCTTGAACTATCATAGTCAAATTTATTTAGAGCAATAGGTGTATCAGGATGAAAATGGTTAACTCGAACGCAAATGAGACAACCAGCGCCACTCTTACTGGTCCATTGACAGTTCTTGGTAGTGGCGCCCGCAGGAATCGGAGAACATCCAGTCCCACAGCCGGTCCTCGTGATTGTTGTGCACGCTGTTGATGTGCGAGATAAATTTGTCAGTGTCGCACTGGAAGTGGGCCAGCTGGTCATACTCGTTGATCCACGCCAGCACTGGCACCCCCGTGCACACCGCCAGCAGCAAAGTCCTTGCGATGAGTTGCTGTTTGGCGAGAGCACAAACGGCGGGAAACTTGTATTGACAACTCATTCGAAGCCGCGTATCCGGATGCCGTTCGTCTCGAATGAGTTACTACTTGGCCAGCTTTGAATGCTAAAATACGTCGCCACAACGGGTTCTCAATATTTGTGATGTTTCGTTTCAACGAACGACTGCCGACAACGAACCAGAGCGAATTAGAATTAACTCAACACCAGACAAGTCCAAAGATCCGTCCAAAGAACGTGGCGTCAGCAAGAGGTATACCGCATATGTGCACATGAGCACGAGGATCTTGCATTTTGGTGTTGCTTGTTGTGCTCCGGCAGCTAAGGAATACAAGTTAATTCAGTGATTGTCATTTACGAAAATCGTCAATTGTTATGTAGTCATCAAATGACAGCTTTTAAAGGCTCAATGTCTCTTACCATTTTTGTGAAGTTTTTTTTTTTTTTTTTTTTTTTTTTTTAAATGCGGTTAAACTTTCCCCGTTACAAGTCGCTGCTTGGAGCGGTCTACTGATGGCGCTTCGTACCTTTCTAACGAAGATCCTGTATAGAATCTGCAATTACATAAGTAGTACTACGAGTGCTTGCGTAGTGAGAGATAAGGATATGCGGTAAAACCCGTCTGCATAATTCTAAATCCACACCAATAGATGTAGAATGACTACCGATCGTGTTAACTCATTCGAGACATGTCGTGGCTGGATACGCGCATGCAGCGGCGCATCCGAATGCGCTACATCTGGATTGTGTAAAATGCAACAAAATAACAAACAATAAAAGAACAACTCACAAACCAGATAGGTGAGGCTAGCGCTGGCAGAATTGTCAGTACTCAAACCAAGGGGAATCACAGCGCTGGACACATATAGTAGCGCACCTTCATGTTTGTGTATGTATGTTTCTCCTGCCTACTTCCTAAGTTCCGGAGAAAGACATGGGTTATATAAGAGACCTGATCCATTCTTTTTGAGGATGGAAATGATTGTCTTATTCTATACCTGCGTATTTCTCTGTGGGCTGGCGATTGGGTGCCTGATAGGCGGGGGCAGGGGATCTAACTGTTGTCTGTCCAGCGCTGTGATTCCCCTTGGTTTGAGTACTAATAAAAGAACAAGAAAGGCAAAGCTCTCGTGACTCACGTGTACTGGTATGACCGATCCACATATGTGTGACCTTTGTGACCATAGGTAAAGAGCTGGCTTCTGCACCAGCAAAATGCATGTTTTCTCAAAATATAAGCATTTTTCACACATCTGTCAACCACCTGTGACCCTTGACCTTTGCGATGGGTTCACTAAATTGGCATGCATAGAAATGTCGTGCCATCAGCAACCTTGATGCCAAATTTGACTAAAACGTTTCCAAAAACTTTGATAAAAACTACAATTCTAACAATTTTCACACATTTACCGATCTTTTGTGACCCTTGACTTTCCGGAGGAGTTATCCAAATTACTATACATAGATAGGTCTTACCATCAGGTATCTCTGTACCAAGTTTGGGTTTGAAGTTGAAAATAGTATTTGAGAAAAAAACAGTTTTTGTTAAATATGGCTTTTTTATTTCTGGATCACCCAATGACCCTTGATCTTTGTGATAGGTCAACTAAATTAGTATACATAGGAAGGTCTCATCATCAGCTACCTTTGTGCCAAATTTGGTTGAAAAGTTTGCAAAAACTTTGTTAAAAACTACAATTCTATCCATAACTGGCATTTTTCACACATTTGCCGACCACTTGTGACCCTTGCCCTATCCGAGGGGTCATCCAAATTAGTATGCATAGATAGGTCTTACTGTCAGGTATCTGTGTACCAAGTTTGGCAATGAAATTGAAAATAGTATTTGAGATAAGACAGTTTTTGTCAAAATACGGATTTTTTTATTTAACCTATTTCTGGATCACCTGTGACCTTGACCTTTGAGAGACTGATTGATTGTACATTGGTTAACGTCCCGACAGCAACAAGACTTTCTCAGGACGTGCCTGCACTGCTTGTGAAAAATAAAATAAACAGAATATTGAATGTATGTCGCCAGCCGGTCCAATTACGACATGGGGCCTAAATAAAGCCAAGACCATTAAAAATTTAGCAAAACACATCCAATATCAAGCGCTACAGGCAGCGCAGACAGTAGGGAGAGTTTAAAAAAGGAAAATACAGGTGAATGGACCAAGGGTAGACAGAAACACGTCCCAGAATAGAAAGGAAAACCCACCCTGTGGGGCTGACTAGGGTGACCCTGGGAACTAAAAAGTAGTTAACCCCACCCAAGTCTCCCAGGGCAAACCCGGGTGGGGGGCCTTTGAGAGAGGTCACGAACATTGGTATGTTTAGAAAGGCCTTGTCACAATGTTATGTATCCTTGGACCAAGTTTGAAGTCCGTGTCTTGATTAGTCTCCAAGAACATGCCAACGTTAAAGTTTACCACGGACGACGAACCACTGGCCCAGAACATACTCACTTTGCTTCGCACGAGAGCCAAAAATGATTCAGAATAACATGGACAAACACCGCCTGGCTATCTTGAGGCAAGCCCGGTATATTTGGTGTGTGTGTGTGTGTGTGTGTGTGTGTTGTTGTTGTTGACACACAAGAGAGCGTTTGTTTGTACTTCGCTCAACTCATTCGAGACGTGCCGCATCCGGATACGAGGCATAAAGCCGCGTATCCGGATGCAGCACGTCTCGAATGTGTTAACGTACCGAAGCAAATCTTACACACAAAATGAAAGAACGAGAAAGAAAGAGAGACAGAGTGAGAACCAATGGAGAAGACAATGAACCCGTGAAGGACATACAACTGAAAGATGAACCACAATTAAGACACATCAAATGCAGCAAACTGTTCGTTTATTGTATACATGCTTCATTATGTGATTCAAATAAGTATCTGATTCTGCACACACGAAGTGGAAATCACAAAAGGATGACCGTATGCTTCGTACTTCAGTGTATACGTCATGCAAAAAAAAAAAAATGTAAGTTTTAAAAATAATCACAGAAGTAACGTACGAAATACAGATGTGATGATGAGCATATTTAAAGAAAAAAATATTTTCGTCAAAAATAAAAAACAGTTCACAAAATCCTCTAAAATATTACATGGTACATGTTTTTATATTGCACTCTGCGTACAAAATTACTCTAGCAAAAATAAAACAAACTAGTAACTCTTTACTTAAAGAATTATTTTCGATTCGTCAAATAAAACTACAAACTTTTAGTAGACGATACACTGGTTGTCCCCTACGCGGATTCGCTTCCGATGATCAGCGGTAGAGAATCGAGGTGGACAACCAGTGTGGGTAGACGGCTGACCATAACATCTTGAGGGCACTTCCTCATTATACTTGTGGCCCGGGGGGAAAGCTTGGGAAAAGGGGGGAGGGAAGGGGGAGGGGTCATCCACTAAAACTAACTAGTGTTTTACTACAGCAGAACCTGTTTTGAAGGAACACCCTATGAGAGATTGCCTGCCATTAAAGACCACCATTTAGGTGGCTGTAGCCACCTGAATGATGGTCTGTAACGACAGGTAACATTTTTCGCTCCCCTCTAGACTTCTCTTGAGAGAGCACCTGTCTTTTAAGACGGCCTTTTCTTTGCGTCAAACAAGTGGTTGCACCAAACAGGTTCTACTGTAATAGCTAGGCGCCTCTTCAGTCAAAGCGCCCAGCTCCTCTAGCACAACTCTTCCACTATCATGGCTGCTCCTTTGACAGCGATGGAAGCGAGCAGCTGCGTGCTGGTCTGTGATTTTGGACCTTGCGGCTGGAAGCCGCAAGGTCCAAAACCCCAGACCAGCACGCAATCATGGAGTAACCACACGACAGGCTTGAGTGACACACGGTGGGGTGAGCACGTACATGGGCTGGCTGGCTGGTTGTACATTGCACGACACACTGTTCCCTAAGGTCGGCATCCCCAAAGTTGGGAATGGTTCTTTAGAGAATGCGTTGCAGTCCAGGAGACAGATCAAACCGTGACAGTGCAAGGGTGGTGCCAGAAAAGCTTGGCGCCCGCAGGCGCCAAGATATTCTGGCACCACCCATACACTGTCACGGTTGATCTACGTCCTGTTGTTGAGTCAGCGGTAGATAAGTCCCGACGGCAGGAAGAATTTCTCATGGCGTGCCTGCGCTGCTGGTAAAAAAAAATTGAATGTCAGTATGTCGCCAGTCGGCAAGCGCGTATGGCTTTTTCCAAGCGCAGAGATACCATCTTGAACGAACTGAACTGACTTTAAATTCCACGGCGGGGTTACTAGTATGTCGTCAAATGGGACACGGTGCAACACATGAACCTGGATGCATGTTTCCTCCAGGCGGTCTACCTGTGTTACATGAAATCCAAGGTAAAAATACTGACTTATTAAAAGTCCATGGTCAACGGGTAACATAGTCAACATGTAACACACCGAACACGCTGTCAAAACTGATAACTGGGGGAATTTAACTCTCGTCTGGGATTTCTGCACCTGTGAGACATATACACGCGCTGTGGTCGCCGAGAAAAAAACATGGAAGGTACGGTTCACAGATGAAAACAATGGCGCGCGGTCTTCCTAAAGTCTTTGCTTGGCCCCAAATGCGGGTCAGTTCAGCCACTTGGTACTTATTCAGGGGCGCTCAGTTACCTCGAGGGATGAGGGTCCAACTTTTTGTCAGTGAGAAACTCGAAAAAAATATCAAACGGGAAGCGGTGAAGCGATGGGGGGGGGGGGGGGGGGGGGGGGGGGGGGTCCGAACTCCCCAAAAAGGGACTTCGTCATAGCATTTGAACAATTTTGGGTCGGGCGGGGCGTTCCGTAACCCCTGGAACCCCCCCCCCCCCCAGATCCGCCCCTGCTATTACACACAATACCGGCGGCAGTGTGCACGAGAGAGTTAAACTTGAATCACCACGTCAATGAGGCAGCTTACAAGTAGTGCCCAAACACGAATCAGGCACTCGACTGTGCTATAATAATCGACCCCAGCTATCTCCTGACTTAAGCGCTAGAAATCAGAGACATAATTGACAAAAAAATCTCGGCGCCGACTATGTGTGCCGGAATGTGATTTTAGACCTATCGACTGGGACCTGAGGACTAAAATCACAGACCAGCACGCAGGAAACTGTTTGACAACGTAGTACAAGCATTCAATGAACATTTGCCGAAGCACAATGCGAAACCTTTGGCATAGCATCAGAAAAAAATGGAGGTGGGGCTGGGCAGGTGGATTTTTTCAACCCCTTCACTGCCAGGACCATAAACAACGTCCAAATGCAAGAGCCCCCGAAGAGGAACATGGCTACAAATGAGACCGCAAGAAGTATATAGATCCTCATGAGCCCCCGCAGTCGCGGGGGCTCATGAGGATCTATATACCTCTTGTGGTCTCATTTGTAGTCACGTTCCTCCGGCGGCCGGGTTTATTTGGCAGGCGGTATCACGGATGGCGTTTCATAGTTGTTGGCCACGAAGGGGTTATCCACACTATACAGTTACAACAATAACGGAAAGTACCCCCCCAAACAAAATATTAAAAAGGTACATTGTTCAAACCACCCTCTGAGGAGAAAAATACTAGATACACGCAACATGATCAAGAGTAAGGAATGTCTCTACGTGACGCAACAGACACTCGAGAGTATAGAATTCTGCACGCCAACAACATGCGAGGACGAGTTTAAATCCCAATAAAAATACGGCAAGACAATTGTCGAAATCACAACACGACATGCTAGATGGAGTAACAAAATATATTAAAAAGCACTCAAAACCTTTCGCAACACACACATACAAAGTACATCAGAGCTCTCAAGCAATCCAGCTCCCAAGAACATTTGAACTATGCTAGTAAAAGCTATCCGACAGAAAGCTTTTACGTTAACTTTCAGTAATTAAACTTCACCAATTTACAATGTGCCAAATTGTGTGTCACTGTTCAAAACTTCTAATGACATTTTGATAGTTGGGACAAACCCTTCAATACCTCGATAAAACCTGACAAAGAACACCAAGGGCAAAAGCACCATGACAGTTCAAATGTAGTGCTAGATGAGCATGTCGCCTAAAATGGCGCCAAGCTTATCTGGCACTACCCTTGAACGTTCATCGTCCATACATCCTTTACATACGCATCCCACAGTGGCACAAGTAGGTCTTAAGTGTGAATAACAGAAGACACTACTGCGTCCCTGGACAGTCAAATGTATCCACGCACAACCACAATCTCACCAAAGCACCCTGTAGGACAAGGAAAAAATAAAAGCGCAGAAACTGTGATCAAAATTCCATTTCCATTCAACACACGAAGTTAAGAAATCTAGACTATTGCTCTTGACTAACAAGGTACCTGCGTGTACTCGCCTGTAATTTTGGACTCCCGACTGAAAGATCCAAAGCCAACGGCCAGCAGACAGTTGTGCATTCGACGACATCTACACGCGCAGAAGGCGGCAACAAAATATTAAAGCACCAGTTAGTACAGAAACCCCATTCACCGTGTGGATAACGCCCTGCCAATAACGCAACTGCAAAAGGCACAGATCCTCATGAGCCCCCGCGGACGCGGGGGCTCATGAGGATATGTGCCTCTTGTCAGCCACATTGGCGGACATAACTGTATTCGGTGGTCGATGATCTGTGGTTTTACGGACGCATGTTCTATCCACTGGCAGCGAAGGGGTTGATGACCACTATAAGCAGCTGTAAAAAATAGTCATGCCAGATGACAAGATTTCATACAGTATGAACATGCAGTCACGTATTTCGTTAAGGACGAGTCAAACAAATTAAAATTTAAATGATCACAGGCACGCTAGTACAATATTGCTTCAATTATGAAAGAAAAAAGAAACCAGATTCACGTAAATTATGGAAGAGAAAACACACCATACAAATTAATACATGGGACGAGAAAGCAAAGCCAGTGCAGACCAGGCATCAGAACTGTTCACCCAAAATAAATCTGAAAACGGCGATTTTGAAGAATTGTAGAGTTATTTAAAGCCATTTCCTGGCACATAAGAAGTCAAAAGTGTTATTAACTAAGCACATGAAGAATCTGAAAATCGCCGAAAATCGGACAGTTCTGATGCCTGGCAGACATACATGGAATTCATCTTATTTCTCATGTAATTTTTTTAATAATAATAATTTTTTGTTAAACATCAACACTCAAATGCAACAACAACAAAAAAAAAAAAAACCATTTCCACTGACCTTATGTGAGCCTGACCATCACAAGAGGCCACTCAAATGCATAAATCTCCAACATATTCTACTTCCATACAGAGCTAAGCTGATCCTATTTTGTGCACATATGAGCACTGTCCACTCATCTGTTGACCTCCCCTGACTCTTGTCCAATGCAGGAGTCAAATGAAATCAGTATACATTGAAAGCTCTTTATCATAACTGCCTTAGCCCATTTAACCTCAATGCACAACAGGAGACGGATCGACTGTGATAATTCAAGGATAGCACCTTCAGCTGTCAAGCTAACCTGGCACTACCCTTAAAATTATCACAGTCGATCCATCTCCTGCAACTGGTACATAGTTGTTAGGTGACACCTCCAAAATTTGGGAAATGTGCCCATGGGGTTAAATGGGCTAACCGTTTGGCCGCCGGTAGCAAGAATCATTGCAACAAAAAGTGCCAACAGTCAAAGGGTTTCTATATCCTATATCCACTGATACCTTTAGATTTACTGCTGACTTGTGCCACTGCACGTGATGCTATCAACTGGTATTATGTAATCTAATAAAATAGTAATCATACATATTATCAACATCAAGAATCACATACAAATGAGCATCTATATGATGTTTCTGTGACAGTGTGCTTCTGAGTACAAAAGTGATTGTTTTGTTAACATTTTGTCTGTAACGGCGAGTTTGTCAAGGCAATTCATCAGGCTTTCCGTTAACGGAAAATTTTCCATATTTGGCAGACACATTTTGACAGGAAAAAAGAACTTGTCACTGCCATGTTTTAAGTACATGACAGACTGTAGAGCGCATGGGACAAATTTTTTGTCGTGCTGTCTGTCCCAATGACAATTTTTAATCCTAGCGGAAATGCCCGATTCATGCAGGAATCTTCTTGACAAAAAGAGGGTACCATCAGCCAAAGGGTTAAACAAACTAGATTTTACTGAAACATTTTTAAAAATGTTACATACATGTAATAATAATGATATAATAATAACAGTAATAATAACTATAATAATTATTATAGTACAAATGGTAAAACATGTTATGAATGTCATCAGCAAAACTGATTTCTGAAGAATAAAAGGGTCAGTCATTCGGAGGTTAAAAAAATTTTTGCTGTCAACAATCAATAATAGATGTAATTTTATTTAAAATTTATCGTTGGGATCTTTAAAATAGGGCCAGTCTGTAACCAGAATATTTTGTTCACATCATGATGCACATGATCAATGTATAGGACTAATTGTATAATACATCATGCATACACATTTAGTTTCTTCACCTTTCCCATGTATAGTAGAGATCAATGTCCTCAAAATCACATGTTGAAAAAAAAATTAATGTGGCAGATTTCAGTTCTGAAACAAGAAGGCTGTGCAGCCTTTGGATGCCCGCTCACGCTAATGGAATCTGACAGAAAGTTCATGAAGTGGAGATAACACCTCATGCAGGCAGGCACCATGCAACAGTACCTGTTGCAGCATTCACCCATTTGCTGCCTTCAGCGCCAATTATGTCTCTGCAAACTTTGTTAAATGCCAAAAGCCCCAGCTGTAAAATAAACTTGGATACGTGGTGTAAGTGATGTAAAAAGAGGTATCAATTCTCTGAAGCCCCCAATTGCAGGGGTTCATGAGGATCTATGCCTCCTGCTGTGGCTTGTAATCTTCATGAGCACCCCCCCCCCCCCAACAGTTGCAGTTTCTATGGCTCATGAGGATCTATGCCTCATGCAATTGGATGGTAATCCTCATAATAAACATCCCCCCCCCCCCCCCCAGTTGCTAAGACTCATTTGGATCTATGCTTCTTGCAGTTGGGTGGATTCACTTTTTTCGGTAGTGAAGGGGTTAATAGTGCAACATGCGAGTAAAAAGAACACAGTGAGAAGATAGCTGTCATCTTAGCATCATGTACATGAGAAAAGGGAAATATTGCATGAAAATACTAACTAATGCACACCAAAACACAAAAAAACATGACGTATGACATAAAATTTAATCAGTTTCACACATCTGTGAAAACCCCGTGACCCTTGACCTTTGTGGCGAGTTGACTAAATTAGTATACATAGGAAGGTCTTATCATCAGCTACCTTTGTGCCAAATTTGATTGAAAACATTTGCAAAAATGTTGATAATAACTACAATTCTATCCAAAATTGGCATTTAATACACGCATGTCAACCTCTTGTGACCCTTGACCTTTTCCAAGGAGTCATCCAAATTAGTATGCATAGACAGGCCTTACCATCAGGTATCTTTGTACCAAGTTTGGGTTTTAAAGTTGTGAATAGTAATTGAGAAAAAACATTTCTTGTGTTGTCAAAATATGGCTATTTTGGACCTATC
Organism: Semisulcospira habei; assembly: GCA_036245525.1. Classification (NCBI taxonomy): domain Eukaryota; kingdom Metazoa; phylum Mollusca; class Gastropoda; family Semisulcospiridae; genus Semisulcospira; species Semisulcospira habei. The sequence continues at coordinate 128,698,903 of BTPG01000006.1, forward strand.
TCCTGAGCTCTTGTGACCCTTAACCTTTCCAAGGGATCATCTAAATTAGTATGCATAGATAGGTATCTCTGTACCAAGTTTGGGTTTGAAGTTGTGAATAGTATTTGAGAAAAAACATCTTATGTCAAAATATGGCTATTTTGAACCTACTTCCTAAGCTCTTGTGACCCTTGACCTCTGAGGGCTCAACCAAATTAGTATGCATAGAAAGGTCTTACCATCAGGTATCTTTGTACCAAGTTTGGCTTTGTAATTGTGAATAGTATTTGAGAAAAAATAAATTATGTCAAAATATAGCTATTTTTGATATATTTCCTGATCCCCTGTGACCTTGACCTTTGTGAGAGGTCACTGAAATTGGTATGTTTAGAAAGGTCTTGCCACAAAGTGTCCTTGGGCCAAGTTTGAAGACTGTGGCTTGAATAATCTCCGAGAAAATGCCAACGTTAAAGTGTTACCAAGGACGATGGACAGACGGCGACAGACAACCACTGGCTCAGAACATACTTACTTTTGCTTTGCACGTGAGCCAAAAAGGATGCTGCATGTGTAGTTCCATGCAGACTGTCTAAGCTGTATTACATGGATGCATGTACACAATGTAAAAAAAAAAAAAAAAACTATCTACATGATTGTGAACATGATCTCTTATGTTATGTGGAATTACTGCCATAAATTAAAACATGTATTAGAACTTGTTTGAATGTGGTTCATGAAGCATTACCTCCAATAACCCACTTGTGCATGCAACCACTGGTACTGTTTACTGTATCAGTGGTTGCATGCACAATGGGGTTAAAAACATTGATTCAAGAAATCCACATAAGCATGAACCCCTTTGCTGCTGGGGCAAGACAAACACTTACTACCCAGCTGCAAGAGACATAACCCCTGATGAACCCCCGCAATTGAGGGAGCTCATGAGGATTTATGTCTCTTGTTGGTCCTATGTTCTTTATGCCTAGTTTTGTTTCATTTACATCTGTGTTCCTCATGCTAATGTAGTTCAGAGTTCAGTCATTTCAGACATGTAATTTGTGATCACTGGCAGCGAAGGGGCTAAGTAGTTGCAATGTCAACAAAGTCCTAGTTGGCACATCACTAACAGCAGCCACCCCCCTCAGATTCTCCTTCTGCCAGATGCACAGTCTCCCGTGGGCGAGCAAAACCAGGCTTGACTCCATCCCAACCATCTTCCATGCGAATATGGCCGTCCTGCAAGTGCTGGTAAGTGTCTTTGGCAATCATGGAGAATGCTTCCTCAATATGCTGACCTGACTTGGCTGATGTTTCAAAGAATTTTAGTCCATGCATCTCAGCAAACCGACGTCCTTCTCTGGTTGTGACCTGACGTCCATCTTCTTTATCAGACTTGTGCCCCAGAATGAGAAAAATGGCTTTATGTGGTTCTATGTGACTCCGTGCCTCTTCATACCACTCACGCAGATTTTCAAAGGTACTGCGCTTTGTAATGTCATATACAAGGATTACACCAACAGAATTGCGGTAGTAGGAACGAGTGATAGACCTGAAACATATGAAAGTGATAGATGACTGATGTACACAAAATTCCGAGGGCAATTTTTTTTTTTTAAAGCATTGCAACTTTGTGTGTGTGTGTGTGTGTCTGTGTGTGTGTGTGTGTGTGTGTGTGTGTGTGTGTGTGTGTGTGTGTGTGTGTGTAAAATGCATAATCAAAAGTGAGTCAAATGCCAGCGTAACAATTTCAGCAAGCAAAATAAGCCAAGCAGGTATACCATGCAGACAAATACTACTGGTAAACTGATTAGAAGACATCAAGATGCTTGGCAATGTGTATTGAATAAAAAAAAATATTTGTGAATTTAAAAAAGAATTATCATGTAAACCATTCTGAAACTACTGACTCAAAACATAAACAAGCTTTGCAAAAACACACATATTTGTATGAAGCCATCTTGAATACATTAGTCTCATACACGCCTAACATTCACCACTGCAAACAACACGAAATAACAATGACAAAAGTAGGAGATAAAAGAGAAAGGAAGCCTGAGGTGTTACCTGAACCTCTCTTGGCCTGCCGTATCCCATATCTGGAGTTTGACGCGCACACCTGGCTTGACTTCCATCAGACGTGCGTAGAAGTCAACCCCCACAGTAGGGTCGCACGCATCCTCGAACTTGCCATCAGTGAAGTATCGCAGGATGGAAGACTTGCCTACCGTGCTGTCCCCGATCAGGATCAATCGAAACTGGTATTCAAATATTGGTTCACACATTTTCGATGCTGGTCGCTGTATTTTTTCTCTCGATAACCGATCAATTCATTATCATGATAGGGAGAAATGCAGTCGCCAGGATGTTCTGCGCGTACTAGTGTAGGGGATGTAACTCTCACGTGCAAAACAAGAGTTGCGTCATACACAAATCGTCTGTTGTCACCTGACGTGTGCTTTCTCTTGAAAGCAATGCCTACTTGGCTTCGCATGAAAGTGCGTTTATCTGTGACACAATGTGTTTATTGTTGAATTTTCAGCTGTATGTGTATGCTACGTTTATGTCTGTGGTATGGTGTGCTTCAGATCATCAACCCATTTAACCGCCACACACCTATAGTAGGGGAAGGATCAACCATAACTGAATGGTGGTGCCATCAGGCGTCCTGTAAATCTGGCACTACCCTTGAATTATAATGGCCAGTCCGTCTCCCGCAACTGGTTCATAGTTATTGGGTGACATGTCTATTTAAATTTGAGAAATGCAGCCTCCGGTCAATCTTGTAAAACTGATTATGCGTCGACACAAAGACATCCAAACCATTACTCAGAGACACAGTTTTTACACCTGTTTCTTTAATCAGCGGCATTTATGTCAACATGGTTTGATTTTTAAAACTGATGGTCAACTAATTAAACTGCATAAGAACTGTCTGGAAAGAAATGATCTTACTTGAAATCCTTGAATGACTGCCATGGCTTAGGCGGCCCACCATCTTACAATTTGTTTGTTGCTCTGTGATTTGAACTTAGGCCTACAGCCATCGGGTCAAACATCACAGACCAGCAACAAGAGAATTGGACATGCACTAAACAATTTTTTTAAAGCACACTGAAAGACATCTACATAACCAGTGAAACTGTTCATCAAAGGTAAAGTCATAATTTGTTATTCCTTTCACCATTTGGTTGTTGTTAGCGGCTTTTGTCACTATGATTTCTGCATGAATCATCGTGACAAAACCACTACTGAGAGCCAAAGGGTTAAAAATGGATTATATATTTAAATCAAAACACTAAAGTCTACAACAGATTCTTATCAACAGATGTTTTCCACCAATCAACAGCACTGTGTGCCTGAAACAAAAATTTGTTGACTGTCAACAATTTGCATAAGATGGATAACAAAGCACTTGGCAAAGCAAACGACACGCATAAAACTGTGCTAAACAAAATAATATAAGACCACAATCTCTGAAAAAATGAGAAAAAAAAATCTGCATTGCAAACAATTTGTAAAAATAGTTGTGTTGTGGATGGAGGGAATCAAAATATAAAATATCTCTTTTTCTCAGCAGCCATCCCCCTCCCCACACACAGAAGACTAAAGTGGTTTACTTTTGTTAGACATTTTTTTAAAGGCTGACAGTCATAACAATTTAAGGCAACTCTGCAAACAAACTAAACGTTGTAACAGAGACAATACATAAAGTATCATGAGACTAGGACAAGGACAGTCTGATATAAAACCTACGACCCCAGGACCTCGATGCCATCATCCCAGCGTGCTAGGCCATGGCAGACAAACCAAGGGTTTAAAGGGTGGGGCCAGTACTGTGCACACTGCACTCCATCAAAAAGCTCCACCGCGCAGGCTTTAGAAAACGTCCAAGGACCATGACACCGATCATTCCAAGTCCTGTGGCGAGGGGTGAAACGGCAGGTGAAAGATGTCACTGGAAGCCACAGTCTCAAACCTGCATGCAGGCGGTTCAGGATATTGGTCGCCTGATTACCTGGGGATGACAACGTCACTCAGCACACCCTGAACGACCAAGCAGCCTTCTCTAGGGACAGCACTGCTTGCTCCACACGGAGAGGGGCCTAGAAAAGGTGGCCTAAGCAAAGCTCGTCCCCCCGCAACCCCAGTTGGCTAGCCGCGGTCAACGGGCATCTTCTCCTGCGGTCAGAAAATAAGAAAGAATAACGGATCCACTCTCATGACGACCACGACCGGACTCAACGTAGCATGCTGGAACATCCGAACCATGCGCGACACAGCGGACGCCCGGAACGTCACTCCGCCCTCATTGCCCATGAATTGCGGAGGTTAAACATCGACATCGCCGCGCTCAGCGAAGTACGCCTTCTGGACGAAGGCAGCCTCCAAGAACTAGGCGCTGGCTACACCCTCTACTGGTCAGGCAGGCCTGCATCAGAAAGATGGCTCTCAGGCATGGGCTTCATGGTCAAGACCTCCATTGCGACTAAGCTGGAAAACATACCAATGGGTCACTAAGACCGCATCATGTCCATGCGCCTCCCACTGAGACACCAGCAACACGTCACCCTTCTCAGTCTGTACTCCCCAACCCTCCTGGCAGAGCCTGCAGAAAAGGACAAGTTCTACACTGACCTGCGCAGCCTCCTACAGAGCATCTCTGCAGATGACAAAGTCATCATCCTTGGCGACCTCAACGCCAGAGTGGACCAGGACACTGAAGCCTGGAAAGGTGTCCTCGGCAATGTGGCTTCGGGAACTGCAATGACAATGGCGGCCTACTGTTGGAGTTCTGTGCAGAGCAGCAACTTGTCATCACCAACACTACTTTTCATCAAAAGGACAGTCGAAAGACCACCTGGATGCATCCTCGCTCCAAACACTGGCACCTTATCGACTATGTCCTAGTGCGTCAGAGGGACCGCAGCGACATCCTCCTCACCATAGTGATGCCCAGCGCAGAGTGCCACACTGACCACCGCCTTGCCCGCTGCAAACTCAGGCTCCACTTCAAGCCAAAACCCAAGAAATGGGCCCCTCCCCCCCCCCCCCCCCCCCCCAAGAAAAAGCTTGATGTTGCCAACCTTCAGCGTGACGATGTGAAAGCTGCCTTTCAGACAGATTTACAGCGCAGGCTCAAAGACACAGCGGGCCCAGCAGACTCCTCCCCTGAAACACTCTGGGAACAACTGAAAACTGCTATTGCAAAATCCTCTGCAGAAGTCTTGGGTTTCACTAGAAAGAGGAACAAAGACTGGTTTGACGAAAACGATGTAGAGATTCAGGAACTCCTAGCAAAAAAACAGAGCCGCCTATCAGGCCCACCTAGCCCAGCCTTCCTGCCCTGTGAAGAAGTCTGCCTTCCACCTCGTCTGCAGCAGTCTCCAGCGCAAGCTCAGAGATCTCCAGAACGAGTGGTGGACCAGACTCGCAAAAAGGACCCAGCTCTGTGCTGACAACGGTGACTACAGGGGCTTCTACGAAGCACTGAAAGCAGTGTATGGCCCCAGGCACCTGGTACAGAGTCCCCTGCGAAGTGCTAATGAACGGGCATTGCTCACAGATAATACCTCCATCTTGAACCGCTGGTCGAAGTACTTTCAGAGCCTCTTCAGCGCTAAGCGCACTGTTCAAGAAGCAGTCATCCTCCAAATCCCACACCTCCCAGTAAAGGTTGAATTGGACAAACCGCCCACCGCTAAAGAGACTCTCACAGCCATCCACCAGCTCAAGAGTGGCAAAGCAGCAGGCATTGATGGAATACCGCCAGAGATCTGGAAACATGGAGGCCCAGCACTGCACAACAAGCTCCACGACCTCTTTCTATGCTGCTGGGAGGAAGGAACACTACCAAAGGATCTCCGTGATGTAGTCATTATCACCCTGTACAAGAATAAAGGCGAGAAGTCTGACTGCTCCAACTATCGTTGAATTACCCTGCTGTCCATTGCCGGGAAAATTCTCACAAGGCTGCTCCTGAATCGGCTGGTACCTGCCATCGCCGAAGACCACCTCCCAGAGGGCCAATGTGGCTTCAGAGCCAACAGGAGCACCACCGACATAGTCTTTGTGCTGAGACAGCTTCAGGAGAAGTGCCGTGAGCAGAACAAAGGGCTGTACATAACGTTTGTTGAAATAACAAAAGCGTTCGACACTGTGAGCAGGCAAGGCATGTGGCAGATCCTGGAGCGACTTGGCTGTCCCAAAGTTCCTCAGCATGATAGTCCAGCTACACGAGGACCAGCAAGGCCAGGTCAGACTCAACAATGACCTCTCAGAACCATTCCCTATTATCAACCGACCCTCTTCACCATCTTTTTTAGCATGATGTTGAAGCAGGCCACAGTGGACATCGATGATGACGATGCAGTGTACATCAGGTATCGTCTCGATGGCAGCCTGTTCAACCTCAGACGACTGCAGGCCCACACCAAAACCCTAGACCAACTGATTTGTGAGCTGCTTTTTGCTGATGACCCTGCCCTCGAGAGGGCCCTGCAGCGCATCACGTCCTGCTTTGCAGATGCTGCCCAGCTCTTTGGACTCGAGGTCAGTCTGAAAAAGACAGAGGTCCTTCATCAGCCGGCACCCATGGTAGAGCATCGCCCTCCCCACATCACCATTGGCGAGTCTGAACTAAAGTCAGTGCACCAGTTTACTTACCTTGGTTGCATCATCACGTCGGACCCCAAGCTGGACAAGGAGCTTGACAGCAGGCTGGCAAAAGCGAACAGCGCTTTCGGGCGACTATTCAAGCGAGTGTGGCACAATCAACAGCTGAAAACAGGCACCAAGATCAGCATGTACAGAGCTGTCGTCCTCACCACCCTGTTGTATGGTTCCGAGTCCTGGGCCCTCTACCGCAGCCAACTACGACTCCTCGAACGCTTCCACCAGCGCTGCCTGCGTACCATCCTGGGCATTCACTGGAGTGACTATGTCACCAACGTCAAGGTCCTTGAACAGGCAGAAACTGTGAGCATCGAGGCTTTGCTGCTGCGGACGCAACTTCGCTGGGCGGGGCATGTCTCCAGGATGGATGATCATCGCCTACCCAAGATCACCCTGTTCGGTGAGCTTGCCACTGGACACCGAGACAGAGGGGCACCAAAGAAGAGATACAAAGACTGTCTCAAGAAGTCACTTAGTGCCTGCCAAATCGACCACCGTCAGTGGTCTTCGTTTGCTGCGGACCGTGACACCTGGCGCTCCACCATTTACAAGGCAGCCATCTCCTTTGAGGACTCTCGCAGAGCTAGCCTTAAGGACAAGCGGCTCAGGAGAAAAAACAGAGATGCCGCAACTCAGAACCCTGCCAGACCTTCCCCTGCAGCCACTGCGGTCGAACTTGCCTGTCCCGGATTGGCCTCCGCAGCCACGAGGAGGCCTGCAGATGTCGTGGGCAACCCCTATAAAATCTTCGTTTGCGAAGTCAAGCCAAGAGAGAGACATAAAGTATATGGTTGAAAGTTGGCTAAAGATCTGTAAATTCTGAACATCAGATATGGAAATTTCCATTGTTTCACAATCAAAACCCTTTCTTATATTAGTAGCAAAAGTAGACATTGCATTTCAGACTTAAAGAAAATAATGACAAAAAATGTTGGAAAATGCACACACAAAAATTGCAGGCACAACACTGTCTTTCAGTACATATATTTTCACAATTAGCAACTTTCACCCTTAAAAGTCAGATGAAAATGTGTTTTCAAAACTTGGCTTCCAACTATTTTAAGATACAAAAGCATACACATTGAAACTCACAAAAGCCACGTTACTTCTGTGCATTTTATCACACACACTGTAAACAGATGAAATAAAATAAAAACCCAAGACTTGAAGGAACATTTTTTAGATCATGATTATTATGTTTACTCTATTAAAGTTGATCCCTATACCTTGCCATTTCAAGTAACAAGCAGTCAGTAATTGTAAACACATATTTATGAGAGAACTGAACAAAAATCTGGAGGAAAAAAAAATTCTCAAAAATCTGCTCTTTCAATAAGCTTGTGATGTCTACCGATGTAATATATCTGTACCTGAGGTATCTGGAATAGCGAGGAATATGTGGTAAAACAGATGAAATGTGGTTCAAAATAAACAAGCAATTCTAAATGTAGAACTGGATGAAATAAATACTGTAGAACCTGTTTTAGCAATCACCTTTTCTGCAAGAAAAAAATGGTCTTGTAAGACATGTGTTCTCTCACAAGGTCATGAATTAGGCAAATGTATCACCTGTCATTAAAGACCATCAAAGCCACCAAAATGATAAGGTCTTTAATGACACTCAAGTGATCTTGCAAAAGGGTGGTTGACCACGAGAGCTTTTCCTGTAGCAGATACTGATATGTATATGACAATAATACTCAAACCACCAAAAACCTAATTTGTACATCTTATTGTTAACCCCCTTGAGCATGCAGCCACAGGTTCACAGTACTGTTGTGTGCACATACATAGGAGCAAAACTGTATCATACTCCAGCATATCACAATCAAAATATCAATTAAAACCATATTTCTCACAGGACAACACACTTATTCACATCCTGTCACATTTATTAACTCATTACATTCTGAGGACGAAATTATGATATTTTAAGATACTCTTTGAGGTCTATGTCACAGTTCTGGAGACAGATTGACCATGATAGTTCACAGGTGATGTCAGAATAACTTGGCGCCTACAGGCACCAAGCTGTTCTGACACCACCCGTGAACTGTCATGGCTGATCCACATACTGTCATATTACAGCAGGGCTTTAATGGTTAAAATCACAACCAAACTTCAAGTACAAAACTAAGGTCGAACTCCAACTATTCAAGATCATGAAAAGACAAATTTGCATTATTCAGAATAAAAAACATTCCATTACAAAAAGTGCTCACGTTGTCACAGACACAAACATTGTACATTGTACAGTTAATCCTTTGGCTGTCAATAGCTGTGTTTGTCACGATGATACCTGCATAATCATCACAACAAAACGCTACGGCCAGCCAAAGGTTAAAGAAAGAACTCACTTTCAATTTCCTAATGCATCTACATGTACTTTCAGTCAATGAAACCACCAAGCAGCCAGCGAAAAATGTCATTTAAAAACCTCCTTGTGCATGCAGCCACCAATACTGTAAGCTGTGGCAGCATGCACAAGGAGGTTTTTAATGGCTGTCTTTCACTATGCCAAAAAGTAGAAAAATATCGATGTATTAAATATTGACCATCTTAATGTATATCACCTTTGTCACAAAATACCAGATATAAATGTTCTCCTAAACCAGTCTTCACCATTTCACATGTTTGGATTTACGGAATCTCACCTAACAGCAAATATTAGTGACTGTGCCATATCCGTACAAAACTATTCCATTCTTAGACGAGATGCATCTGTCATACTGGTCTAGCAATGTACATACACAATTCTATCAAAATGTTTGTAAAGAGGCGATGTGATTTTGAACTCCCTAACATTGAGTGCATGTGGTTAGAAATAAAGTCGACCAAATCATCCCCTATTTTGATAGGTTTTGATTTCAGAAACCCGGCCGCCACAGCTTCGTGGCAGGACGACTTTGTAGTAATGATGGATACAGTTTTACGGAGCAAAGCTGATATACATATTTTGGGTGACTTTAACGTTGATTTACAAAAGCAAGGCCATTCTTAATGGAGATCCATGTTAAATTTTCTGGTTTGAAACAGCTTGTCCAGTCACCAACACGAGTGACTTCGTCATCTTCTACACTGATAGACCATAATTATATACACCACAAATTTCAATGTTGTACAAAATGTTCATGTACCTATTATTTCCATTAGTGATCACTTTCCAGTTTGCTTTTCATTGCCTGCTCAATTATCGAAACAACCAGCTAAAGGACACACTACTATTATTTATATATCCTTTAAAAAATTCAAACAAGCTGTGTTTTTACCTGACCTGTCTCAAGTGTCATTTGGTGACATTAATAATTTCAATGACCCCAATGAGGCCCTGACCCACTGGTATGAGCTGTTTCTCGCTGCTCTGGATAAAAACAGCCCCTAAGCGTACCAAACGTGTCAAACACCCTATTATGCCAGAATGGCTCTCGGATGAAATTAAACAAGCGATGGCAGTTAGAGACATGTTAAAAAAAGCTAAGAAATTTAATGAGTACAAAACGCAGAGAAACTATGTCAGATCTTTAGTTTGAAAAGCCCAAAGACAAAATGCTGAACGTGTCATTGCCGGCGGAAAGGACATCTGCTCAGTCTGGCAAGTGATAAACAATTTCACCAAAGTTCACAGTAAATGGTCGCCTAATATTCCACCCAATCTCACTGCGGATGCGTTTAATGCTTATTTCCTAACTGTTGCTAAAACTCTGGCGCAGACCAATAAGCCTGACAACTACACATGTTCGGATCAACTGCGTCACTATATAGTCAGCAGAGAGCGGGTCACACATTTTCTATGCCTCTTATGAGTATTCTGGATGTTGGTAAATCTATTTCTAGTTTAAAAAACAAATCATCTTGCGGTCCAGATGGCATCAGTACTCAGTTTTTAAAATTATCTCTGCGATTCATCTTTGAGTCACTGACATTCATCTACATTGATTGTACATTGCTTAACGTCCCGACAGCAACAAGGCTTTCTCAGGACGTGCCTGCACTGCTTGTGAAAAAAAACAACTAAACAGAACATTGAATGTATGTCGCCAGCCGGTCAAACACATTAAATAAACCTAACACATGGGGCCTAAATAAAGCCAAGACCATTTAGCAACACACATCCAATATCAAGAGCTACAGGCAGTGCAGACAGTAGGGAGAGTTTTAAAAAGGCAAATACAGGTGAATGGACAAAGGGTAGACAGAAACACATGCCCCAGAATAGAGAAAAACCCACCCTGTGGGGCTGACCAGGGTGACCCTGGGAACTAAAAAATACCTAACCCCACCCAAGTCCCCCAGGGCAGACCCGGGTGGGGGGACATTCATCTACAATCTAGCTATTAGGCATAATGTATTTCCTAACGAATTAAAAAGGGCTAAAGTAATTCCTCTTCCCAAAAGCAAAGACTTAATTAATTTAAATGAGTACAGACCTATATCCATTTTATTATCAATTTTGAAACCCCTTGAAAGACATACATACTCATCTCCTAAATTTCCTTAAACAAAATCATCTGATTAGTGTTGCACAATCCAGTTTTCGACCTTTACATTCCTGCCAGACTACTCTAAATCACATTGTTTTCATCCCTACTTCACACGACCAATCCCTTTAGCGCAAACTGCACCACATGACCGGGCTACAAAAACCCGTGTAGCGACAAATGGCGGACTTCTTGTAGCCCTCTTTATGATGCATCTTGGATGCGAGTTTTGTTCTATAAAAGATCACCAAAACGTTCTAAAGTAAAAAGTAACTTAGTGTTTTTTGAAACAACAAGCACACTCAGTACTCTAAGAGGCGGAAACATCATGAAATATTTTAAATTACGTTATAAGTCTATTATGTATAAAGATGATGTATATTCCTTTGACGTCAGTCATGTCTGGGGTGATCCAGGTTCGGAAGATGTCTTCTTGATTTGAATAATAGAGGAATGAAAACAAATACGTTATTGGTAGCAGGGGCTTGCTGCACGGACCCGTGTAGGCCTTCAAGAGGTCAAAGGAACCACGTACTGTACCCCTCAGGCCTTTGGGGTACAATGATTCCTTTGACCTCCCTCAGGCCTACAAGGATCCGTGTAGCAAACTCCTGCTACCAATAACTTATATTATTGATAAATGGCTCTCTGCCATTAATGACAACAAAGTATCAGGCGCAATCTATCTAGACCTTAAAAAGGCATTCGATCTTGTCAATCATTCCATCCTCCTGATAAAACTACCACTTTATCACATTAACTCGAATACTGTTTCCCTCTTATCTTCATATCTCAAAAACAGAACACAGAAAGTACTCCTAAATGGCAAATTTTCATCAGATGGTGTAGTGACATGTGGTGTTCCACAGGGATCTATTCTAGGGCCTTTATTGTTTCTATTATTTATTAATGATCTGCCGCTGTGCATATCTCACCCAGAGGCTAACTGTGATCTGTTCGCTGACAACACAACCATACACACATCTAATAAGGAGCTAGCGAACATCAATGAGTTACTCCAGCAGAGCCTAGACGAAGAAGATGACTGGTGCATTAATAATCACATGATAATTATCATTCCAAAGACAAAGAGCATGTTAGTTACAACATGCCAGAAACACCAGTGCGGCCTACCAACTTTAACACTTACCTTAAATGGTCAACCTATAGAACAAGTAACTAAGCATCGCTTGCTGGGCGTAACAGTAGACAACCAGTTAAACTGGAAACCTCATGTTGATAACGTATGCAAAACTTTGTCCAAAAACTTGTTCTTTTGTCTAAGCTCAGCCGTATAGTTAATCCTGACGTTTGCAAACCTTTCTTCCACGCGCATATTAAAATGCACTGTAATTACAGTTCCACTGTCTGGGACGGTTGCAGCGAAGTTCATATGAAAAAAGTAAATTCTCTGTATCGTCGAGGTGTTAAACTCATACTTCCCTGACCCGCCCCCACAAACAAAAAAAAGCAAATCTCTTAAATTGCAGGCATTAAACAAACAATTCAAATTTAATCGGCATGTATTAATGTACACGATTCTACACGAGAGAGCCCCACTCCATTTGCGAACTCTGTTTTCAGATCATAGACAGAATAATAATAATAATTATGATATTTATAATGCACTTATCTTATAATAATTATAACTCTAAGTGCACACTCACAACTCGCGCACGCTTTTGACAATGACTCACATACCACAAATACATTATGACAGTCAGCTTGGGATGGGGAGTGTGGTGATGTTATAGTGCTAGAACTGTTTAAATAGGTGAGTTTTGAGGGGGGACTGGAAGGAGGAGAGAGATTGATTGATTATACATTGCTTAACGTCCTGACAGCAACAAGACTTTCTCAGGACGTGCCTGCACTGCTTGTGAAAAAAAAACCTAAAGAGAACATTGAATGTATGTCGCCAGCCGGTCCAATACATTAAATAAACCTAACACATGGGGCCTAAATAAAGCTAAGACCATTTAGCAACACACATCCAATATCAAGAGCTACAGGCAGTGCAGACAGTAGGGAGAGTTTTAAAAAGGCAAATACAGGAGAATGGACAAAGGGTAGACAGAAACACATGCCCCAGAATAGAGAGGAAAACCCACCCTGTGGGGCTGACCAGGGTGACCCTGGGAACTAAAAAGTAGTTAACCCCACCCAAGTCCCCCAGGGCAGACCTGGGTGGGGGTAGGAGGAGAGAGAGTGTTTCTGACGGAGAGATAGTGGGAGAGTGATCCAGGTGGATGGACCGTAGATGGAGAAGGAGCGGGGGCTGAAAGTGTTGAGTTTGGTGTGGGGCATGTGGAGGCGGAGAGGGTCAGAGGCGGAGCGGAGGGAGCGGGAAGGAGTGTAGGGGTGAAGTAAGTTGGAGAGATAGGCAGGAGTGTAGTTAAGGGATTTGTAGCAGAGAGACAGAATCTTGTATTGGATGCGTTGGGGGATGGGGAGCCAATGAAGGAGTTTGAGCAGGGGATTGATGTGGTTGAATTTCTTCTTTCTGAGGATGAGGCAGGCAGCATTGTTCTAGACGCGCTGGAGAGTGAAAGTGGTGGAGTGAGGGAGGCCGGAAAGGAGAGAGTTGCAATAGTCGATGCGAGATAAGATGAGAAAGACAGAAAGTTTGGTGCCAGCTTCGGTGGTGAGGTATTTTCTGATCTGACGGAGGTGAAAATAGCATGCCTGGGCCGTGGCGGAGAAACACCTACCGAGAACAAGACTAGATATATATAAAACTAGCCTGGTCTTTTCAGGTGCAAAAGCATAGAATAATTTACCCCAGCATCTTAAGTCTATTTCTAAATTTAGCATATAAGGATTGCCTCTTTCGCTTTTTACTTCTAAACTAATACCACAATTCAATTCTCCTCTATTGATGCTGTACTCTCAGAGACATGTTCTAATTACAAGATGACCTTCAGCTCATGTTACTGTTATTATGTTTGTTTGTTCACCTTTTATGCTTTTTGTACACTTGAATGTTCTTGATACTATGTTTGTTTGTTTATTTTTTTAATATTTTACTGTGTTGCTCGATGTATATTTATGTGTGTAGAGTAGCAGGACAGTTTGTAAGAGAGGCAATCGCATGCCTAAAACTTTATCCTGAATAAAAACATTTCATCATCATCCATTTTGTGAAATTCAATGCACACAACCACAGTCCAACACATGCACAACTACAAATACTAAGAATTCTAACCCAGTGACATCAGACCAAAAGCGGAAACTGAAAAAAGAACACTGGTATCTGGTAATCTCACATCATCACAACAAACACAATTTACTGCCCTAATTTTATTACAGGATTTATTAACACAGTCCAAATCACTTTAACTCATTCATTTTCAGTGAAAGACACATAATATCGATGGATCATGATAGTTAAATGGTAGTGTCTTACGCAAACTTAACCCATTTCACCCTGATACACCCATTGCTTGAAATAAATGAGACTATAATAGTTCAAGGGTTGTGCAAGAATAGCTTGGCGCCTGAGGCGCCAAGCTATTCTGGCACCACCCTTGAACTAAAATGCTTGATCCATCTCCTGATTTGTAATGTAGCCTTCATAGAACGAGCAATTTTTTTTTAAAGTCAGCCTTAGGATGTAATGAGTTAACTGAAACTGTTTAAGAGACTGTCTGAAGCTATCCCCCTTGTGCATGTCAGGTACTGTTTTTCTCGACTTTAAGAAAGCGTTAGAGCTCATTGACCATCAGCTGCTTTTTTGTAAGCTTCAATTGTATCTGAGATGTCATAGAACAGTTGCTTTCTTTCAATCGTACCTGAAGGATCACACTCAACTTGTATATCTTAACAGTAAATTCTCATCGGAAGGATTGTCAAATATGGTGTTTTTCCAAGGCTCCATTCTCGGACCTCTCCTATTTAACATATTTATAAATGACTTATCCCTGCAGCTGTCTGATGCAAACACCACTTGTGAGATGTTTGCGAATGACACCACTTTGCATACATCAGTGAAAGACATCCAACAAATATCAAATACTTTACAGGGCAGTCTAGATGAGGTAACAGCTTGGTGCGATTCAAACCATATGGATCCTTCCAAAACTGAAACAATGCTCCTCGCAACACGCCAAAAACACCAGCTTCACCCTTCCCCTCTAAACCTTGCCATTGGCAATGATCCAATTAAGCAAGTGTCAGAACATACTTTACTTGGTGTTGTTATCGACGATCACTTTCAGTGACAATCACATGTTGACAAAATTTGCAAAGCCGTGTCTAAAAATCTATTTCTTCTGTTACGCTTAAAAAGCATTATAGATCTTCCAACTAGAAAACTGTTTAACAATGCCTATATCAAGCCTCATTTTGACTATTCCTCCCCTATATGGGATGGCTGCTGTGAAAATCACTTCAAAAGACTGAACTCGCTCCACCGCCGCACAGCAAAGCTAATACTACCATGTCCATGGATGAAGAGCTTGTCCAGCTAAACATGTTGCCATTGCAAAAGTAGCTCTTCATCAATAAAGCGATGCTGATGCACAAAAATCGTCGATGGCAAAGCTCCACAGTATTTACTTACAATGTTCTGACATTCGCAAATATAGCTACATAAACCAGAGGAACAATCTTGTCGTGACTCGCCCTAGAATTGATCTGTTTAAGACTAGCTTTTCTTTTTCAGGTGCATCCTTATGAAACTACTTACCAACAAAAGTAAAATCTCTTGAATCTCAGAAGGCATTGAGAAATGCTCTCTACAAATTATTCTTCAGACCTTTATGTACTTCATTTTACTCATTTCATGGCCAGTTATATATAGAACTAGACCCTTTCCCAGCTTCTCTCTACCGGGACAGCCTTCCAAAACTTCTGCCATTCATTACCGACATCATCAACATATCTCTAGAGAACGGCTCCGTCCCCGATATCTTCAAGTCCGCCATCGTCCGTCCTCTCCTCAAAAAACACAACCTCGACCCAAACGAACTAAAAAACTATCACCCAGTCTCCAATCTATCTTTCCTGTCCAAGCTTCTTGAGAAGGTCATTCTCTACCAGCTCAACCTCCACCTCGCCGACAACAACCTCCTCAGTCCCTTCCAGTCTGCCTATCGCAAACATCACAGCACTGAAACAGCCCTTCTACATATCTTAAACGACCTGCTTCTCTCCACCGACTCGGGCAACATCTCCCTTCTTACGCTACTCGATCTCTCTGCCGCCTTCGACACTATAGACCACTCTATCCTCCTCCACCGCCTTCACCATTCCTTTGGCATCACTGACTCTGCTCACTCCTGGTTTCTCTCCTACCTCTCCGACAGACAGCAGTCCGTTGCCATCGACGGCGTCTCCTCCAACCCAGTCACTCTCTCCTGCGGAGTTCCACAGGGGTCCGTCCTGGGCCCGGTCCTTTTCACACTCTACACGTCTCCCCTGTCCAACATCATCCAGTCTCAAAACATACACCACCACCTCTACGCTGACGACTCACAACTACTAGACAAAGACAAACTCGATAACACTCAGTCACTACTGACTCGCACGGCTGACTGCTACGAAGACGTGAAAAACTGGATGACAGCAAACAAGCTTAAACTGAATGACGACAAAACGGAAGCCATGCTGGTAGGCACTCGCCAGAAACTTTCCCAGCTCCCTCCCTCCCTCCACTTTCAACTCAACAGCACCCTCATCTCTCTCTCTGACTCGGCCAAAAGCCTCGGCGTTATCCTCGATTCCTCTCTTTCCATGACCAGCTTTGTTTCCGCCACGGCCCAGGCATGCTACTTCCACCTCCGCCACATCGGTCAGATCAGAAAATACGTCACTACCGAAGCTGCCACCAAACTTGCTGTCTCTCTCATCCTATCTCGCAGCGACTACTGCAACTCTCTCCTTTCCGGCCTCCCTCACTCCACCACTTTCACTCTCCAGCGCGTCCAGAACAATGCTGCCCGCCTCGTCCACAGAAAGAAAAAATCTGACCACATCACTCCCCTGCTTAAACTCCTCCACTAGCTTCCCATCCCCCAAAGCATCCAATACAAGATTCTGTCTCTCTGCTACAAATCCCTGAACAACTGCGCTCCCGCCTATCTCTCAAACTTACTTCACCCCTACACTCCTCCCCACTCCCTCCGCTCCGCCTCCGACTCTCTCCGCCTCCACATCCCCCGCACCAAACTCAGCACTTTCAGCCCCCGCTCCTTCTCAGTATACGGTCTATCCATCTGGAACACTCTCCCACTCTCTCTCCGTCAGAAACACTCTCTCTCCTCCTTCCAGTCCGCCCTCAAAACTCACCTCTTTCAACAGTTCTAGCACTATACAACCACACTCCCCACCTTAAGCAGACTGTCGTAATGTATTTCACTATTTGTGGTTCACAAGTCGTTGTCTAAAGCGTGCGTATGCGTGCGCGAGTTGTGAGTGCGCGCTTAGAGTTATAATTATTATAAGATAAGCACATTATAAATACCGTAATTATTATTATTATTATTATTATCTGAAGTTGTTGTGGCTTACAGCTGCTGATTTTACAATGTAACCAGCCTTGCACGTGCACACACACGCACACGCGTGTCTATGTATATAACCCATAGATGATACATGTGTTTGTGTGTGTGTTTCCTTCTTTTTTCTTCACGTTCAATACGTTGTTTCATATGTTGTTGTCTTGAGATATTAGTTATAGCAAGGACAGGTTTGTAATGATGGGCCTGCGCGCCTAAAACCTATTTCCTTGGAAAATAAAGTCAATCAATCTCTCTCTTATAATATAAGCTGTATAAGCAACCTTGTCTTCAATACTTAACTTCTTTTATCACAGAGCGATCTCCCGAAACCTCTAGACATGGACAACAATTTCGAGTCCCCCAACCTTGTATTGACATATTCAAGAGAAGTTTATCCTATTTGGGAACCTCATTCTGAAATTCTATACCTACAGTGATTAGGACTGCAAAGACGCTCACCTCCTTCAGGGACAGCCTCTTCAAACACCTGCATTCACTGACGTGAGCTGGCCGACAAGCCAATACGTGCGTGTATGCGTGTCCTTACTGCCGCATGTGCATGTGTGTGCGTGTGTGTGTATACATGGGTGCGTGCATGTGTGTATCTGTAGAGGTTGTTCTTGTGTTTTTGTGTGTGTGTGTGTGTTTTTTTTATACTGATGGTTGTGGCTTTCGTAGTGCTAATGATGGTATTGATGATAATAATGACAACTATCATTAGTGTTGTTATTATTATTATTACTATTGCTATCGCTAGTCATATTATTCTATTATTATTAGTACTATTATTATTATCATCAGTATCGTCATCATTATTACCATTATTATATGTTTCCTATTTTCAACAAATTACTTTATGGTATCATTTTTGTGTTTCATATGTGTGTCCTTTTTACGTATTAGATGTAGCAACGGCAAGTTTGAAAACTGGTCCTGCAATCAATAACTTTTACCATTGGAAAATAAAAGTTCATTGTCTTTGTCATTGTGCATGCAGAAACTGATACTGTTTACAGGACGGATGGCTGCATCTGCAAAAGTGTCAACTGGTATAGTGACAATATTTCTTCAGAAATGTACCTAGGTAATGCATAAAGATTTACTGTGTGATGCTGCCTAATCTCTGAAAATAAAAATTATCAATTATCCCCTTCATTCACAACAACTGAAAAGGTTCACATCTTGTAATGAATTAAAAAAGAATTGGATGGACATTGAGATCGACAAGTTAAATGTTTGCAGAGCAATGACTCCCTCCATCTGAGGATCAGCTCAGGCTGATCTTGATCAGCAAGAAACATAGAGTCTCATGGGCCTCTGCATCTGCACAGACTCATAAGAATCCCCTTGCAGATGCATGGCCAAAGGACAGTCCAGTCTTTGTTTCGTCCTTTTCTTTCGAACAACTCACCAACTCATATGTGCTGCCATCGTAATGTGTTGAACGCCCGTAGCACAGTTTGCCTTTGAAACACAGATGTAAATGGCACCATGGATCTCCACGAGTTCCACAACTGTTGGGAATAATGAGGAGCTATATGCCTCTTGTAGAAAGACGAATGGTTCTGTAGTTTCAGAAGAGCCGTCTTTCGAGATCTGAGTCTGATTCACTCAACACGCTGTCCTGTAGAAGAGAAAAGAGATTTTAAAGCCAGAAGTTTCAAAATATTGTTTTTTGTATTAAATATTATTAAAAGACAGTCAATTAACTTCCAACATCATTTTGGAAAGTATTCTAACCTTTTGACTGTCAGTGGCACTTTTTGTCAAGTGATTCCCTTAGGAATCACCTTGACAAACAATGCTACAGACAGCCAAATGGTTAACGCAATGGAGCTATTAATTAATTAAAGCAATAAATATTTGTCCCCTGTAGTAAAAGACACACACACACACACACACACAGAGTTATGCTGGATGCTTTGGGTGTGTACACTCATCTGTAGTATCATAGGGCGTGCACATCATTTTTAAATACCAAATTTCAAACTCATAAAAGAATGTAAGACTGATGAAATGTTTTTCTTGCAACTGTGCTTTCAAACCTATGAAGAAGCTTCAGGAATTATTACTTTACGTTCCCTAAGGCCCCAACCCTTCACTAGATACAATGCCTACACTGCCCAAGCTCTCATAACACTTTTTATTGCCGTTTAACTCTTTGAAGAAACGTCAGCAAAATATCCTCAATCAGCGACATATCTGCAACGATTATTGAGACGTTTCCTATGCTGACTATGGTCTAGGGGAAGTAACCCTATAACCCCACCCCCAGCTGACTGTCGTAATGTATTTGTGGTATGTGAGTCATTGTTAAAAGCGTGCACATACGTGCATGAGAGGCGAGTGCGCGCTTAGAGTTATAATTATTATAAGATACGCGCATTATAAATACCGTAATTATTATATATATTGTTAGAACGCCATGGGACTTCCCTTTGAATGGACTCGCACTCGTATCTATAGGTTTGCCGTAGGTCAAAACTGATGTGTACCTCGCTAAGTGCTGGCTATGTTTTATGACAAAAATCCTTTTTAGGGGGAAAAGCCACTTGTAAAGGTATTTAATTCAACGTGTAAGAAAGATGCTTGTATTGTATGCACAGATAGAGAGAGTCTTACATCAGTGTTTAGGTGATACTGAGAATCTCACTCTCATGGTCTTAAACCCTTATCCTACTCACTTTCGCTCGCAAGATAAGGTTTTAAGACCACAAGAGTGAGATTCTCTGTATCACCTGAACACTCAGGTAAGAATCTAATTCTTACTCACCTTTTTCTTGGCATAAATCAGATGTGAGTTGGTTTTCAGCACACGTCTAATCACAACACAGGTCGCCATTGTGTCTTTGGCAAAGAACATGACGTCATTTACTTTGTAATGTGACATATTTTGTATGTCAGACAAATGTGCCTAAATGCTGACAGAATACTGGTAGTTCAATATATGACGCCAGAGTGCCAGTCATCACTATATGGCATCATTGCACTTGAGCTGAAAGTACCGTAGGTCACATTACAATATCCTGTGTGCCCATACCTTTTTGTTGACCAGATTTTCTACAAAATAATATTGTACAGGTGTCCGTTCGTGCAAAAGGGCTGTATCACACGTGTGTGATACAGCTTTTCTGCTCAAAGGCAGCAAAGAAGATGTGTAAGAAAATACATTTCTTTTAAAAGTAGAAAGATAAAGTTAACTTAGTAGAAAGCAGAAAGATTAAATGTTTATAATTTTTTGTCTGTATCTGAATTTTTTAAAAAATTTGACATATCCCCCAAAAGATGCAGTAGAGCCGAAAGGTGTTTCTTCATAAGTAAAATTCAATTTTTTTGTGTGTTTTGACAAAATAGACTCTCTTGTCTTCTTAAAACCATGTATTTGTTGAAAGGGTGACAAACAGGCACAGATCTTGAAAGGCCAGCCATTAATTTGCACCGAACAGTCAAACTGAGACTGGCATGTGCTTTCAGGATTTTGCTTATCTGTTGTCACACAAAATGTAGCTTCTTCAGTTCATGCCATAACATTTGTTCTTCAAAATCTGTTATGGTCATTAGCACTGAGAACAAAAACAACCCATGCCAGGGGCTAAAAAAAAAAAAAGTTTCTTTAGTACCGTCATAATTCTTTGCACACTCATAATTGAACTTCCTATTTCTGTGTTTTCAGACAGCCCTTTCTAAATGACTGTAGTAGGCATTCTAAATTTTGTGGGCAGGCTCACAATATTTACTTTACGTATCTTGAAACTGTACTGGTATGACATATTCCATTATAATCCATTAATTTACCTCACCATTTCATAAAATAATTTTTAAAATCAAGATGTGGATACACAACTGTGCTAACATTTTTATAAAGAAAGTAATAGTGTGCCAATTTATAGCTAGTCTAAGCCTTCAGGGACATGAAAAAAACATCATGCATGCCCAGTTAAAGATTTCCCATGGTGTTTGATACAGACAATGTAACCCCAACAGCAGCAAATGTCCCACTTTTTCCAACATTAGAGGTGAAAAAAAGTATGACACTCTCAGGCAGACTGTGGAAGTGACTTTAGGGGAGGTGCTAGAGTCTTCCTCGATTGACAATGGGAATACTGTAACAAAGAAATGTTCTTTCACCTTCAAGTGTGCGTACTAACAGCATAACTACTTTTACGGACTATTTAATATATAAAAGAATCACTTATAGATTTCAACTATGGTGCCACTTCTGACTTGTCAATTGACCTATCCCACAAGTGCAGGAGCCTATAAATTCCCATGTCTTTGGGCATACAATGATGATGAAACTCTGTAACCATTTTGTAACAAAAATAGCTAAGTTTTTATCACAGAATTTATTTTTGTAGATGATTTTGTTTCATGTACTCACAAATCCTTCCTGGTCCATGATAAATTCAGCACACACGTCTGTGAGGTATCTCAGGGCCATCTCTTTGACAGTGGATGCAGCTTGCTTGTCATGGCCCACAGCAGAGACAACACCACGCATGGTATAGAAAAGGAAGGCCAGGTGGTTCCAGCTGACTTCGTTTCCCAGTGACTGCTGCACTATCTGCTTGAAACACTCATACACATCTGTTCTCACCTGCTCCACTTCCCTATCTGCATGGGGGTCAATCTGAACAAAACACAATTGCACAATCAAAACACTCATGTTTATTCAGGCCAATGTATGTCATAAGAACTGTATATCTATTGGCACATTGCTAGCTATAATCATCATGTCCAAATGTACCCAAATGAAAACATGACTTGCAAAAGGACTTGCCATGTTGATGTAACCCCTCCCAGGCCCGGATCTAGAGGAGGGCAGTGGGGTCAATGCCCCCCCCCCCCCCCCCCCCAAGACCTCAAATTTGTTAAAATGATATAACAATGTCCCTTTTTTTGAGGTGTTTGTACGCCCCCCCCCCCCCCCTGTTTGATTTTTTGGCACGCACCTAACCCCCCCTCCCCTCTGCTTGATTTTTGGGTGCCCACCTACCTCCCTCCCCCTACTGTTTGATTTTTGGGCACCTGTGACATGCCCCCCCCCCCCCCCCCTCCAGTTTGATTTTTCGGCGTTTGCCAACCACCCCCACCCCCTCCCCCCCCATTTGATTTTTCAGTGGCCAACTACCCCCCCCCCCCCCCCCCCCCCCCCCACTACTGTTTTATTTTTCGGGCCCTGCGGAAACAAGATCTAGCATGGTGGAGGCTTATGTTTCAAGTTCAAGGTCCCAAACAAGAAGTTTGCCCCCCCCCCCACCCCCACCCCCCCGCCCCCTCCCTGGAGCTGGAGGTAACCCAGCCAGCACACCAATATAGGTCCAATATTGGCCCAATATTGGCTCAGATATTGGGCCGATATATGGGTGGCAATATTGGTCCAATATTGGAAGCGCAAAATGGCCCATTGTTGGCCCAATATCAGGTAAATGTTGGCTGCCAAGCTGGATCCATTGTTGGCCCAATATCGGGTGAATGTTGGCTACCAATATAGTGCCAAGCTGGATCCATCCTAGAACCAGTATGGTGAATATTGGCTGCCAATATAGTGCCAAGATGGATCCATCCTAGGGCCAGGATGGTGAATATTGGCTGCCAATATAGTGCCATGCTTAATCCATTCTGGTGCCAACATGTAGCAAATATTCTGCCAACCTTTTTCCAACATAAATAGTAGTGTCCCAGATTTGGATATTGGTAATTTAATCCAGCTTTTTTTCTGAGGAAAAAGACCATCATGCAAACATATATTAATCTGATAGTTATCAAATCAAACGTTCATCAAAATATGTAACTCAAAACACAACTTAAAAAGAAAGACCTGAACTCAGATTCACAGTGATGCACAAGTTTAATCTGATTTTCAGTTTTATGAAAAGAAAACACTAACTATACCGAAATGAAGGACAATGATTATCTCATTTAACCCTTTCCATCCTGATACATTACTGCCTGAAATAATTTGACCATGATATCTGAAGAATAGTACCAGAACAGCTTGGTGCACAGCTCTGTCACCACCCTTCAACTAAAATGGTTGATCTATATATATCCTTACCCATAACATACCTTTCACAGGGCAATCTGAAGTTTAAAAAAAAATCACCCTCAGGCAGGATTCAATGGATTAATTACATCCCCCCCCCCCCCCCCCTCACACAAAAAAGAAACCTGTCTGTAACAATACACAAAATGTAAAAAAAAAAAAAAAAAAAAAAAAAAAGCCCACAATTATTGAATTAAGAAAACAATTGTTCTGATACATGACATACAAAAACCATCTCTGAATGTACATACACACAGATGTAATATAATATAATAACGGTAATATAATATATGTTCAGGTACTGGCAATAGGATCTGTAAACATAACAGATTTTGTACACAGCACATTTTTTACCTGCTCCCATAAATAACTTTCATACAGATTAACAGAATATACTGACATAATTCGATTGGAGACTAAATTTCCTCCTAAACATACAGGATTTGGCACAAACAACATTGGTTATGAAAAGAAAGAAGAGAATCTCATATGAATTGTCCTTATTAACCCTTTTCATCCTAATACACACATGCTTGAAATTAATTTGACTATGTTAATTCAAGGGTGGTGCCAGAATAGCTTGGCACCTGAGACACCAAGCTATTCTGGCACTACCCATAAACTAAAATGGTTAATCTGTCGCAAAATTTGTAATGTAGCCTTCAAGCAAATCTGACAAAATCAGCCTCTGGATTGAATGGGTTAAAAATAGTATCAAATAAAACCTTAAATGTAATGGGGAGGAGGGGGGGGGGGGGGGGAGTAAAAGTTCATGCATGCAGCCAGTTAGCATTTTAATAACTTGCAACTAAAAGCAGGTTTGCTCTACATTGCTTGAAAGCCCTAAACTAGCCAGTAGCTGCCATCACTTTTCAAACATAAACACTTCTGCAACAGATGGTTACAAAACATGTATGTCTTATTAAAATGTTATGTGCAACAACAAAAAAACATGAGGCAAGCTTAAGTGATCAGGCAAACTATACTTGTAAAAATAAACAATATGTTTACAAGCATCTTGGCCCGACTGACTTAACAGTGTAGCAAACTGAATATTTGAATCAGAATGAAACTTAATATTGCAATCAAAATTAGTTTAATTTTCTTCTGTCATGGACAGTTTAGTTGAAATTAATGTCCAATGTTTGAAGTTGATGTTGCTTTGACCGGAAAAAAAAAGTTCATTAAAAATTCTAAGATGGTAGACAGAAATGACAGATCTATACCATATATAAGTTTATAACCATTACACAACATATATTTTATAACGTTTCATAACAAAAGAAATTGTAGTTTTAACAAAATCACAAAACATGCACTACATTCTAGTTTCTACTTAATATGATAAATCTGATGACAACAGGTATGATTAACCCTTTGGCTGTCTGTATTGCACTATAAGTCGCAATGATTCCTGCAGGAATCATCACAATGTCAGGCAGTACTGATAGCCAGAGGGTTAAGCAGCTTGCAAAGAAACTAAAATAAAACTATACTAATCACTGTCAGTCTGTGTCCTGCAGGAATCATCACAATGCCAGGCAGTACTGATAGCCAGAGGGTTTAGCAGCTTGCAGAGAAACTAAAACTATACTAATCACTGTCAGTCTGTGTCCTGCAGGAATCATCACAATGCCAGGCAGTACTGATAGCCAGAGGGTTTAGCAGCTTGCAGAGAAACTAAAACTATACTAATCACTGTCAGTCTGTGTCCTGCAGGAATCATCACAATGCCAGGCAGTACTGATAGCCAGAGGGTTTAGCAGCTTGCAGAGAAACTAAAACTATACTAATCACTGTCAGTCTGTGTCCTGCAGGAATCATCACAATGTCAGGCAGTACTGATAGCCAGAGGGTTTAGCAGCTTGCAGAGAAACTAAAACTGTACTAATTCACTGTCAGTCTGTGTGTGCTCGCTTTGCCGCCTCCCACCTCTGCTTATTCCCATCGCGATCAATTGATCCAGTAACTGAGTAAGCCATTTAGTTAAAACGTGGCCTATGTCTGTTGCACTACCATGGCACCTTCTCACACCATCTGAAAATAAAATGCATGTCTGATTACTGAATCCTGTAGAGTTGACTTTAAGAGAGGTCACTGAAATTGGTGTTTATACTGTGGAAAGTACCCTTGGGCCAAGTCTGAACATTTACAGAAGACTGTGGCTTGCTTAGTCTCAGAGAAATACCAATTGATGCATGTTTCATGACGGGCAATGGCTAAAACTAAAAACCATCTGACAGATGACCCAAAACAAAGACTCACTTCGGCCAGTTTTGCAATATCCATGCAGTCACTTGAATGGTTTGATCCCATTTTGGACTTCAGTTTTCTTTTAAGTCTTTTAAGTCCCTTCTATTTATAGAAAGGAGCTTTTAGGAAAGGTGGCAGTGGGGCGAATTTAATAGCATGTCCATGTCAAGGCAAGCAGGCTAAACCTCTAATTGAAGCAACAAGATAAAAATTACGTCATGTCTAGTTACACTAACTTCGCTGCTGAACGTACATTTGGCGTGAAGCGCCGTATGTGCGAATGTATGCGTGCATATGTATGTAAACAAGAGTTCTTATCTTTGATATTTCTGTACACAGAAGCTTGAATTTAAAACTTGGCCTTGGTGAAATACTTTCTTAAGTGGGTGGCGGCTAAGACAACCTCCGAGCATATTGTAATGAATGACACATTGAAGACATAAACAACCGTTTATAGGAAGTCGGTTGACCCAGATTAGAGACCGTAATTTTTGTCATAATTACTTGAACCTATAGCTAGTTTGGAGAAAGACATTGGATAAGTTCGTCAGCCAGCTTTTCATCCTTTCAACTTCTTTAGTAAAAATTAATTCTTTTCAGAAAGGCATTAAAACACTAAAAAAAAACTTTACTTCTAGAGAAAGTCAGACCGGCGGTGACGTAAAAGAGGCAACTCCGTCACTACGGAGATACTGACCTAATACTCTAAATATAATAATAATTAAATTTATAAAGTGCTAACTCCCTGCAGTGCAACATCTGAATGAGCTCTAAAATATGACGGCATTCTCTCTTGCACGAGTGGCCCTCTCTCTCACACAAACATGCGCGCATCTCCAGGAGGAATAGATCCTCATGCGCACTCCAGGCGCCTCTTGGAGATGTTTGGAGCGCGCGTGCATGCACGCACACACACATCGACGCGCTTTAAGAAGTGGATGCAGGTGACCAGTGTACTTAGTATATCATGTAGTTAGGTAAAGTCAACCTGCTTTCACACAAATTATAGCAAGACTGAAATTGTACTATGGAGTTCTAGTTTTGACACAATTTTCTCAAGATTATGAAGTGAAACTCATAATCATATCATGTAAAATAGTGAATACGTAAAAACTAAAACTTGCGTCATGACAAATGATGTTTGACAAATCAATCACCTCGGCTGTTTGGCCCAGCGCTAGAAGTGGCCACTTAGTTTGTTCCAGGCGCAGTACAGCAGGGAAAATGACTACATTTTGTTTTTCATAAATTTCTTATGTACCGTTCAAGTGTGTGATGCAAAGCTTTGTTTGTTTAAAAGCGGACATTCTGCCCAACACACTGACACCAAACACACTATAGTTGTGACAAACCAGTAGCCAGCAGGATAAGGTGGAAATAAAGAGAAAAAAAACAGATCTCACAAAGTTTTGCATCACACACTAGAACGGTAAATAAGAAAGTCATGAAAACAAAAGGTAGTCATTTTTCCTGCTGTACTGCGCCTTGCAGGAAGCCCGCTCAGCTAGCCTGACAGCTGAGAGACTCGCTGCCTCAGTGTGCGAGCACGAATTGTGACCCAGTTTCTCGGCTGGCCTGGAACAAACTAAGTGGCCAAACTGAAACAGCCGCGTGGCGCGTATGTCTTGACATACACGTTACGCGGCTGTTTCAGTTTGGCCACTTAGTTTGTTCCAGGCCAGCCGAGAAACTGGGTCACAAGTCATGGTTGGTTGGTTAGTTCGGGTTTAACGTCCACAGCACCGAGGTGATCATGGACGGCCCTGACGGGCGGGTTATGGGGGACAGGGAAATCTATTGCCTATGGAGTACGACCTGAACACTGATCAACTCAGGCGCACTCCAACTGTGCCACTTTGATTTACCAGGACCTTTCAACGGACATGCTATTGAACAAATCCGTTTTTTTCCCTGGATTGTGAGTCCAGCTACCGGGGCCAAGTCATGCTCGCGCACTGAAGCATTATAGAACTCACTGACGCATTGGCAGATCTGTGAGACTTTTTCAATAGATAATTCAACATCAGAATCAGATCAAAGACAAAAGCGAGGACAGCACTCATATAGAAGGGACTTTGTGGGTTATGTTTTATCCCATCTTGTTTTAATAATAAAACAGAGCATTAATTACTTAATTATAATTTACCAATCATTGCGTTGTGCAAGTTACACAGTCTGCTGAAGGCTTCATTCCCCTTTTTTCAGTGAGGTTATACAATATATCCAGACACTGACTTGTCCTCATCAAAAAGGGCATTGTCCTCCGTACACAATCTTTAAAGTCCAAGCCTCCAATGGGATAAGTACAGAATCTGCAAACACACACAGAAAAAAATAAAACGGTTTTTACAAATAAAATTTGTCCAAAAGAATCACAATCAAAATTTACCTAGTTCTCTGTAGTTTTCCTGCATAGAGCAGAAAGCATAAAACGAAACACAAAACAGCATGTAAATTATAATAAAATATTAGTTTTTAAACCTCCAGCTACATAACTAAATTCATCAACCCAAGCAGCACACCACAAAACAAGAAAATGCAAACAATATTCAGATTTCAACTGTATAATTACCATGTTGTTCCTGGTCGCCGCGCGTTGTCTAGGACTGTGTTGAGGTTCTCCAGCTCTGCACGATCTTGTAGTGGGAATTCCTGATTTTTCTCCTCTTCGACCAGTACGACTCATCTTTAAAATCCATATTTTCTCAAGGAGAAGTTTAAAATCGTACTATACACGTACGTATACCTTAATCAGCTAGTGCACGTGGCGTCAGCGAAAGAAATATAGAAGAAAGAAAGCTGGAACTTGGTCTGGCAATGGAATTTGTAGCCTTGATCTGCAGTCAAATTTGGCGGAAATAATCGCAGCAGGTGCTATACCGGCATGCAATGCAGTGTCTGACAAAACATAGAATGTGGCGAATAAATGTTATATAAAAAAAATTATTTAAACAAAAAAAAAGTCACGGCGTGCCCAAACTATGGTAAAAGATTGCCGTTGTATATTTATTTTCAAGATAAATGTCGGCTAGATTTAAAATTTCATCTGTCAATGTTGCGAATTGGGCCAGACTGGCTCGCCTATCGTGTACCAACATTTGCAGTCGAAGCAGCGCGCGGGCGCGGTACAGCCTCCGGCGGCTCGCGTGATTGTTCCAGCTTGGCACCAAGATTGATTATACCGGCGCGCGCGCGGACTCACGCGATACCGGCGCGCGTGTTGGTTTCAGCATGGCGCTAAGCTCTCGCATACTGGCCCAATATATCGGCCATTATCCAGCAATGGACCAATATTTGCCCAAGATACTGTGCGTGCTGGGAAGTGATCCGGGCCTGCCTTCACTGCTGGAGCATAGCTAACAACACCCAGATGAAAGAGGGGAAGAACCTCTTGAGCCCCCGCAGTTGCAGGGGCTCATGAGGATCTATGTCTTTTGCTGAAACCACTTTGTATCAATGTTCCTGGGATGGCTGGGGATTTTTGGCATTTAATCAGCAAAGACTGCAGAAACAAAATCGGCATCAACTGGCAGTTTGTGTGTGTGAACCCTTGTGCACCCATTGCAAGCTCACCATAAAAGCAAACTATCACAAACTGACCGTTATATTTAAATACAATACACTAATCCAAGTTTCTTTGTTTGCTTTTTATTTGTTTTATATTTTTAGAAATCAACTGTTAAAAAATCCTGTATGATGAAATTGTGCTTCTATTTTAAATTTCAAGCTCAGCCTTGATCCTGCCAGTTTACATGCACTGATCGGAAACCCAAACTTTGTTCTTTTCAACTCAACCACACTACACTACACAGTACACATACTATAAGGGATGTATATGATCATCTTGCTCTATACCTGTGTATTTTTCTGTGAGCTGGCGATTGGGTGCCTGATAGGAGGGGGCAGGGGATCCAACTGTGTGTATGTCCAGCGCTGAGCAATTCCCCTTGGTATGTGTACTGTTCTACCAGCGCTAGCCTCACCTATCTGGTTTGTGCAATCTCAATCACAGCAACGATGTTTCTTGTCAGATCATCTCTCAAACACAAATGTAACAATGCTAGCACAAATTACCTTGACTTCACCTGCACATCATGAACAATTTCCAAAGTGACTTTACAGGGAATGCATGACTTCCATCAGATCTTTTGAACTAATGTTTTCCAACCTTCTCTTACACTGAGCTTGTACCAGGCGCACTAGGGTTCATGAGAAAATAAACATTGCACTGCATTACATATATCAGATGGGTGCCTTGATCACTTGGGGTTCTAAAAGCGTATGACTGGCTTACTTCCCCTATATTCGGTTGTTATTTCAATACATACATTTCAAAATAATAACGGTGAAAAACAGTAAACTTTTGAGTGTGTGTGTGACTTACCATGGGGTTGTCTCTATCCCCACATCGCCTCAGGCATTCCACTATCTGACGCTCCAAATCTGCAAGACTGTCAATACCTCCATCCCCACATTGCATCAGGCATTCTTCCACTATCTGACGCTCCAAATCTGCCAGACTGTCAGTACCTCCTGAACACAGCAGAACACTATCCTGATGGCTTTCAGAATCAGACCTGCCACTCTCAGCAGCATAGGAGTCAGTTACTTCGAACAGTCTTTGGGCAATTACCCAATACATCTCCTCCTCCTCACATGGTCGCTCGTGCAAGGGGACATTATCCACCAAGAAAGAGTCCATCCCATCTGGCTTGTCTTTGCCATCATGCGAGTCAGATTCCCCTGAAAAGAGGAAGACTCAAATGAATTTATCATTACAAAACTTAAAAAAATTAGTGTGTGGGTCTGTGAGTTTTGGAAGTTATGAATCTAGGCTGTTTAGTCCAACTTTCCAGACCCACACAAAAATGTACCTCAGTTTCATAATATTTCACTGATTGATCTGCCAATGTTTGGTTCAAGTTGTGCATATAACCCTGACACAATAAAATAAAATCCATCGCATTAGCCAAATTCTGTTTTCATAATATACAGTTTGTCCCAATAGTGTGCATCATTATGCATGCATCCTACTCTAAACCTGACCAGGGACTCCCAAAGAAGCACACATTTTATGAGGATATCTTGAAGTTCTGGAACAATTGGCAGTCACCAAGACTGAACGTGTCATTGATGTGGGCCCTGCATTAACATTGTAACATCATAAAAAAGATTAAACCCTTTGCGCAAGCAGCCACTGGACAGTGAACAATACCAGCGTATGCATGCGTAAGCAGCTTTGAAAAATCAATTTGTACCTAACTTGAAATAAAATGTGACTCTCACAATCTTCTGCTAGTGATGATAGTGGCTGCAAACGAGGATGGTCTTTCTCACAGTTTACCACAGACTTGTGATGACTGTTATCCACAACAATGACCTTAGAACTTTGTGCACTCAGTACTGGTCCACTTCTGCCTGAATCTTCCTCGTCCATGTACTTAATGTCCTCACCAGGGTCATCCAAAACATTCTTGCTGCCAGTGGAGAGATGGGAGTTGATGCTAGTGCATATACATGTATTTCGATAGTGAGAGTCTGTGCTGCTACTGCGAGGGTAGGGTGAGGGGGACTTGTCGTGTGGGTGAGCTTGTGTGAAACGGCCAACAGCATAGACAACACATTTAGTGATTAAGAAAAGGGAGGACTGGTACAGGTTCAAGCGGACTTCGTTTCCCAGTAAGTGCTGCACTATCTGCTTGAAACGCTCATCCACCTCTGCTTTCATCTGCTTCACTTCCTTATCTGCATGGGGGGCAATCTGAACAAAATACAATTGCACAATCAAAACACTCAAGTTTATTCAGGCCAATGGAGGGGGGTTTATAAGAACTGTATATCTATTGGCACATTGCTGGCTATAATCATGTCCAAGTGTAACCAAATGAGAACATGACTTGCAAAGGGACTTGCCATGTTGATGTAACCCCTTCACTGCTGGAGCATAGCTAACAACACCCAGATGCAAGAGGCAAAGAACCTCATGAGCCCCTGCAGTTGCAGGGGCTCATGAGGATCTGTCTTTTGCTGAAACCACTTTGTATCAATGATGGCTGAGGCTTTTGGCATTTAATCAGCAAAGACTGCTGAAACAAAATCGGCATCAACTGGCAGTTTGTGTGTGTGAACCCTTGTGCACCCATTGCAAGCTCACCGTAAAAGCAAACTATCACAAACTTACTGTTATATTTAATAATACAATAAACTAACCCAAGCTTGTTTGTTTGTTTTTTATTTGTTTTATTTTTTTAAAGAAATCAACTGATAAAAAGGTATGATGAAAATTGTGCTTCTATTTTCAATTTCAATCTCAGCCTTGATCATGCCAGTTTACATGCACTGATCGAAAACCAGTTGTTCTTTTCAACTCAACCACAGCAAAGATGTTTCTTGTCAGATCATCTCTCCAACACAAATTATGTATAATGTTAGCATAAATTACCTTGACTTCACCTGCACATGATGAACAATTTCCAAAGTGACTTTACAGGGAAAGCATGACTTCCATCAGGTCCTTTTTGACTAATTTTTTCCAACCTTCTTCTCTTACACTGAGCTTGTACCAGGCGCACTAGGGTTCATGAGAAAATAAACACTGCACTGCATTACATAAATCGGATGGGTGCCTTGGCTGCTTAGGGTTCTAAAAGCGTATGGCTGGGTCACTTCCACTACATTCGGTTGTTATTTCAATAAATGCATTTCAAAATAATAACAGTGATAAACAGTGAACTTTTGAGCGTGTGTGTGACTTACTCTGGGGTTGACTCTATCCCCCCATCGCCTCAGGCATTCCACTATCTGACGCTCCAAATCTGCCAGATTGACAGTACCTCCTGAACACAGCAGAACAAAATCCATAATAATAGCCAATACCATTAAAAGAAAATAATAAGATAACCTGTAATTCAGAAGTTAAAGAAAATACAGGTCAGCCTCGACCCAGTATATCACTGTACCCACCACCATAAAGTCAGACTGCGTTGTACACAGTTGCGTTATTGGAGTGCTGAATTTACATACTACATATATTTGATTTTGAAGAAAAACACTTTTTAAGCACAATGTCCTTTTGTTGACGCCAGCCTTATCACTTTTGCTCAATCAGCATCATTGTGGGAGCTATTGACTAAAGCACTATATTAAATACTGTTATCCTGCCACATGTACCAGGTAATACTGCGGCTGCATGACCTGTACCTGGTATGTCTAATCTTAGATCTCCGAACAAAAATAATAGCAAAAAAGCATACCAGCTGGTGAAAGACCTGACCAGTGTAAAACAAGGACGCTCCTCGATCATTCAAGATAGTGGGGAACTGTCTTATGGAAGACCAAGACATACTGAAGAGATGGACAGAGTACTGCTCAGTTTGTACAACCACCGAGCTACAGGGGACACAGGCATACTTGTCAACCCACCCATGACCAACAATGGCAACTATCCCATCCTCCGAGAAGAAGTAGAGGCTGCAGTGAAGTCGCTGAAGAAAGGGAAGGCAGCAGGAGCAGACAACATCACTGCAGAACTAGTCCAAGAAGGGTGAGAAGTCATGATAAGCGCCTTACTAACAATCTGCAATAAGATATCTGGCAGTCAGGGGATTGGCCCACACCATGGACCCAATCACTTATAATAACTCTCCCCAAAAAAGGCAACTTACATCAATGCCAGAATTATTGCATAATTATTATTATCATATATGCCACCCAAGCAAAGTCATGTTAAAGATCCTACTGAACAGGCTGAAGCCACAGGCAGAGAAAATCCTAGCTGAGGAACAGGCAGGCTTCAGACCAGGGCACAGCACAACTGAGCAGATTTTCAACCTGAGAGTTTTATGTGAGAGGTACCTCCAGCACCAGCAAGACCTCTATCATGTCTTTGTGGATTTTAAGAAAGCGTTTGACAGGGTGTGGCATGTAGCCCTTTGGTCCACCATGAAGCTATACAACATAAATGCCAACTTGATCAAAGTCATAGCAAACCTTTACAACAAGGCCACTAGCGCAGTCTGCTTCAACGGCAAAACAGGAAACTGGTTTAGGACTACAGTCGGAGTCAGACAAGGCTGCTTGCTCTCACCTACTCTTTTTAATATCTTCCTGGAAAAAATCATGACAGATGCTCTGAAAGATCATGGAGGAACTGTCAGTATTGGAGGCAGAACAATCACAAACTTATTGCGCTTTGCGGATGACATTGATGGTCTTGCAGGAACAGAGGAGGAGCTAGCTCAGCTGGTGGAAAAGCTGGACAGTACAGCCATTGCGTATGGGATGGAAATCAGTGCAGAGAAGACCAAACTGATGACAAATAACACCAATGGCATTGGCACTGATGTCATGATTGGAAGCCAAAAACTAGAAAGAGTTAATAAATTCATATACTTAGGAGCCATTGTGATAGATGAGGAATCAAAACCAGAAATACTGTCCAGGATTGCGCAGACAACAACAGCACTGACAAGATTGAAGACCATATATGGAAGGACAGAAACATCATGCTCTGCTCCAAGATCAGACTGATGCACTCCTTAGTCATCTCAGTGTTCTTGTATGCCTGCGAGTCATGGACCCTCACAGCAGACCTTGAAAGGAGGATACAAGCCACTGAAATGAGATGTTTCGAAGGCTTCTTGGCATTTCATACAGATTGATTGATTGATTGTACATTGCTTAACGTCCCGACAGCAACAAGGCTTTCTCAGGACGTGCCTGCACTGCTTGTGAAATAAAAACTAAACAGAAAATTGAATGTATGTCGCCAGCCGGTCAAATACGTTAAATAAACCTACAACATGGGGCCTAAATAAAACTAAGACCATTTAGCAACACACAATCCAACATCAAGAGCTACAGGCAGTGCAGACAGTTGGGAGAGTTTTAAAAAGACAAATACAGGTGAATGGACCAAGGGTAGACAGAAACACATGCCCCAGAATAGAAAGGAAACATACAGAGGTCACATCACGAACGAGGAAGTGGGAAGCAGAATTAGGCAAGCCATCGGGTCCTATGAAGACCTATTAGCCATTGTGAAAAAACACAAACTGAAGTGGTATGGGCATGTCACGCGTTCAGCAGGGCTTGCCAAAACAATCCTGCAAGGCACTGTGCAAGGAGGACGAAGGAGAGGAAGACAGAGGAAAAGATGGGAGGACAATATCTCAGAGTGGACAGGACTGAGGCTGGGTGATACGCTAAGAATGGCAGAGAACAGAGAGGAATGGAGGGAGCTGGTTGCCAAATCATCAGTGGTGCCCCAACGGTCGGCAAGACTACGGGATATAGATAGATTGATAGATAGAAGTGCTGCTGACATTCATTGTATCAATGTTCTGAAATTCTATTACAATTTACACATTTATTGTGACTTGCCATCTGCCTGTAGAGGTGATGCAGCCTGTGCGCCTCGATCCCGACCCCTTTCAGAATCAGACATGCCACTTTCAGCAGCATAGGAGTCAGCCATTCGGATCAGTCTTTGGGCAATTACCCCATACATCTCCTCCCTCTCCTCATGTGTTCGCTCGTGCATGGGGACATTATCCATCCCCTCTGGCTTGTCTTTGCCATCATGCGATTGTACATGATTGTACATTGCTTAACGTCCCGACAGCAACAAGGCTTTCTCAGGACGTGCCTGCACTGCTTGTGAAAAAAAAATAAACAGAAAATTGAATGTATGTCGCCAGCCGGTCAAATACATTAAATAAACCTACAACATGGGGCATAAATAAAGCGAAGACCATTTAGCAACACACATCCAATATCAAGAGCTACAGGCAGTGCAGACAGTAGGGAGAGTTTTAAAAAGGCAAATACAGGTGAATGGACAAAGGGTAGACAGAAACACATGCCCCAGAATAGAGAGGAAACCCACCCTGAGGGGCTGACCAGGGTGACCCTGGGAACTAAAAAATACCTAACCCCACCCAAGTCCCCCAGGGCAGACCCGGGTGGGGATTTGCCATCATGCGAGTCAGAATCCCCTGAAAAGAGGCAAACTCAGATAAACTTATCATTAGGAAAATAAAACAAATTAGTGTGTTGGTCAATGCATGTTGGAACTAATGAATCTAGGCTGTATACTCCAAATCTCCAGACACGAACAAAAATGTACAGGTCTTTCACACTATGTCACTGATTGATCTATCTATGTCCCATAGTGAGAGTCTGTGCTGCTACTGTGGGGGTAGGGTGAGGGGCACTTGTCATGTGGGTAAGCCACAGGGGATCCTAGCGAGTTCTGCGATTCTCCATTCATAAATTGACAGGGTGTAACAGGCGCTCCACTGACTGAGAAGGGGTGGAGGATTTATCGCTGGAGGGCAGCGGTGGAAGGGGCAGATTTGTCTGACGAACCATGGCCACTGTTTGAACCTTCAAAACCTAGACCAAAAACAACAACACACATCTAATTACAAAATCTAGGTACTGAAGAAAACTAAATACCTACAAACATATTTTAAATCCTTAACCCATAGGGTACTGGTAGTGGTTTTAGTATTGATTCCTGCAAGAATCACTGTGAGTAAAAGGGATACTGACACTGACAGCCAAAGGGCTAAGCTATAGCACAAAGTACCAGGATTTCAGTTTTTCAGTGGGACCATGATACCTACACTTAAATGAGGGCATCATATGTGATACAGGTGTGATTAATGAATTCAAAATGATTTCTATTTTATAATGTTATCACAATTTCAGCTCAGCACAAGCAGAAACCAAAAAATACCTGCTGAGATTGTGGGTCTGTGTTTTTCCCCACGACTGAAGGACTTGCGAATGGAGTTTAAGAAAGAATTACCTGCGGAATTTTGGCGCCTGCCATTTATTTCTCCAAGTGTTAAATGGTCTGATCTAGAGTCTTCAATGGAGTTAGGAGATCCTTTACACGAGTCTGTCAACTTGTTTTTCTTTACTTTGTGATCTTTTGGTGATGTCTCCTTCTTCAACTTGTCTGTTTTGTGGCTGTCTTTTTCACCATCTTTCCCTTTTATTTTGTGTTCTCGTTCTTGTCTATGAAAAGCATGCCAGAGTCTGTCTTTGGCTCTGCGGAAAAGGCTTTTCTTTTCCCTGTTCTCCGACACTAGTGAGCTCTCTCTGTCTGAGGTTTCTGAAGAAGCAGCAGAGGCACCTGGAGAGTGACCTTCCTGCTTAATCAACTTGTTCAAACTGTCTAGGTCACTTTGTTTGAGTTTCTCATCTTGAGATGGTCTTGGTCTGGTTGGCATTGTCTGACTGCAATTAATCCCATCATCTAACCCTTGCTCTCCTCTCTTATCTAGAACCTCTCCTGCAGTTATAGGCTGTTGAACATTGGGAAAAGGGTCTGTCTCGCTGCGCTGCGGTTTTTCTTGAGCTTTGAGTTTGTCATACAGCTGTTTTTTCATAAATTCTTTCTGTGAAGCATCCTGATACAGAACCTGCTCTGTCGGACACTTCATGTCACCCTCTTTGGACATCCTGCTTCGTGTTTTCTGGTAAAAGAAATGAAAGAACTAAATGATTAAAAGGTGAAACCCGTTTCATCCCGATACACTTTTGCTTGAAATAAATTTGACTATGACAGTTCAAGGATGGTGACAGAATAGCTTGGCACCTCAGACGCCAAGCTATTCTGGCACCACCCTTGAACTAAAATAGTTGATCCATCTCCTAGTCTTTAATGTAGCCTTCATAGGACAATGAGCAACTTTTTAAAAGTCAGCCTCAGGATGTAATGGGCTAAAGCATGCCACACACTGCATTACAGCATTACAGGTGATTATATGGTGTTTTAAAATATAGCTATAAGGCAGTTATATATATATATATATATATATATATATATATATATATATATATATATATATATATATATATATATATATATATATATACACTTAAAATTTGAAGAAAGGATCCACATACACCACGTAGTTTAGGAGGAGTTACACTTTTCCCCCTCTCAGCGAGGGCTTCTTGTAACAGGTAACCTGTTACCTGGGCATTCCTCTGAAGAAGCCCTCGCCGTGAGAGGGCGATAATTTGTGCATAGAATAAAAGTGTAACTCCTCCTAAACTATGTGGTGTATGTGGATCCTTTCTTCACATTTTAAGTATTTCACTGCTGCTTGGATCCATATTTGGAGTGTGTGGTGCCAGCTTTCTTGGACTGGTTTTATTTATTCATATATATATATATATATATATATATATATATATATATATATATATATATATAATATATATATATATATATATATATATATATATATATATATATATATATATATATATATAATATATATATATATATATATATATATATATATGGACACAAGATTAAACTTCTGTTTATAAGTATTTTGATATTTTGATCCTCTACTAGTAAACTGTGATCACTGCAGGTCAGTCTCGTTTAAACTCAATCACAGCTAACTGCATCCGGATATGTGGCTTTATGCTGCATATCCAGATGTTCCTCACTGCCAATGAGATAATATCTTACTTGCCACTCTATCGATAAATCACTTGTATACATCACAGGGTCACCGGCAATTCAATACATGTACAATGATACCACATAACTGTGTAAAGAGATTGATTGATTGATTGATTGTACATTGCTTAACGTCCCCACAGCAACAATTATGACTTTCTCAGGACGTGCCTGCACTGCTTGTAAAAAGAGAATTTAATTTTTTGTTTTAATAAACTACAATTAGTGTCATCCATAATTTTATTGTCACAATGTAAACCTGACTTGTTTCAAACAAAACAGGTAAAAAATAACTCTCCTCAAATGACCAGCTTACACTGTGCCTCAGAGGCACCGTCAGTACCCATTACAAAAGAAAAAATACATGCTTTTACTCTCCGGCGATAAATTCAAATATATTTAGGCTCTTTCTCTCTCGGTAAACAGAGTTTTCTGTGTTGTGCACCTCATCACGTTCAAGTTCTAACTACTGTAGTGAAAATGACCTGCTCGCAGAGAGGAGATTAGTCGCAGTTGGCACCCACAGTAAGTCCATCTATCTATCTATCCCGTAGTCTTGCCGACCGTTCAAGTTCTAACTACTGTAGTGAAAATGACCTGCTCGCAGAGAGGAGATTAGTCGCAGTTGGCACCCACAGTAAGTCTATCTATATATCTATCTATCCCGTAGTCTTGCCGACCGTTGGGGCACCACTGATGACTTGCCGCAACCTGCTCCCCTCTCCACTCCACTCTGTTCTCTGCCATTGGGTGTGTTGCTCAATTTCAGTCCTGTCCACTCTGAGATATTGTTCTCCCATCTTTTTCTCTGTCTTCCTCTCCTTTGCCCTCCTTGCACAGTGCCTTGCAGGATTGTCCGCTTGGCAAGCCCTGCTGATCGCATGACATGCCCATACCACTTCTGTTTGCATTTTTTCCCAATGGCTAATATAAATAGGTCTTCATAGGGCCCAATGGCTTGCCAGATTCTGCTTTCCACTTCCCGGGTCGTTTGTGATGTGATATCTGTACGAAATGCCAAGCAGCCTTCGAAAACATCTCATTTCAGTGGCTTGTATCCTCCTTTCGAGGTCTGCTGCGAGGGTCCATAACACACAGGCATATAAGAACACTGAGATGACTAAGGAGCGCATCAGTCTGATCTTGGAGCAGAGTGTGAATCACATTTGATGTTTCTGTCCTTCCATAGTGGTTTTCAATCTTGTCAGCGCTGTTGTTGTCTGTGCAATCCTGGACAGTATTTCTGGTTTTGATAAATGATCCCTCATCTGTCACAATGGCTCTTAAGTATTTGAATTTCTTTTTTCCAGCCGTACAGTGACCCAGTTTAAAGGTGGCAGTTGTCGTGAAAGGCCGCTACAATATGAAGCCGCAGTACAGTGTGACCCAGCGGTTTCCGGGGTCACTACACCGGCGTGACTGTTGTCACATCAGTGACCGCAGAGTATCACTGCAGAAGTCCAGTTTACCGTCCCTACTCACGCTAATGAGCGTATGAGGGACAGAGTATCGGTTGGTCGGTTAGTTCGGGTTTAACGTCCACAGCACAGAGGTGATAACTAGTGGACGGCCCTGACGGGCGGGTTATGGGGGACAGGGAAATCTATTACCTATGGAGTATGACCCGAACACTGATCAACTCAGGTGCACTCCAACTGTGCCACTTTGATTTACCCAGGACCTTTCAACGGACATGCTATTGAACTTCACAAATCCGTTTTTTCCCCGGCCCTGGATTGTGAGTCCAGCTACCGGGACCGGGATGGGATTCAAACCCACGACCCGGCGATTCCCTTCGCTCCCGGCTCAGTCCTGCGTTTAACCGCCTGAGCTATTTCGGACTCTCACAGAGTATCGCTAGTACTAGAGCTATTTTTACAGGGATGGGGACTTCCAGCTCTCGGCGCTGATTTCGTTCAGGGGTGGGTGGGTCAGAGTATAAAGTCATTGAGGCTGGCTACTTTATACCAGCGATGCTCTGGCTCTTGGCCTGCTGACAGCAACGGGTATGTACGTACCTGTACCTGTGGGCTCCGGGAGCACTGGACGAGTAATGGGGGCCGACTCAGTAGCGGCAGCCGGGGCAGGCTACTAGACAGTACTGAATGTAACTCAGAGGCACACTTTCACGCCGCAGTGAAT
This sequence comes from Semisulcospira habei, assembly GCA_036245525.1. Lineage (NCBI taxonomy): Eukaryota > Metazoa > Mollusca > Gastropoda > Semisulcospiridae > Semisulcospira > Semisulcospira habei. The sequence goes on from BTPG01000006.1 coordinate 128,739,463, forward strand.
TCACAAAGCCGGGTAGAATACAATTAACCAGAATCTGTTTTTGTTTGTTTTCAAATTGAGAAACTCACCGAGAAAAACGTGTTGAAACACTAATTCGCTACTATCTAAGTCTATCGTATCTAGACGGTCCTCTCAAGATGGCGGCTGCCGCGCGGACGCTCCTAGGCAACGCTGGGAACTTCCCGAGCGTGTCAGTTCTAGTCGGTCAAATGCATTTATGTGTTAAATGTTCCCATTTGTTGTCAGTTTTTACGTCTGTTTTTTGTTTTGTTTTTAAATTCCGCTGCAAACAAATTCTCCCATCTTGGGACAATAAAGGTGGATTTCGCGACGATACACTGCACTCACTCGAGTCAGTGCCGGACAAAGGATGTCGTCCATAGTGATGACCGTACAACAACGCGGCCAGTGACGTCAGCATGTCCCGGTTATCATAGTGTAAATTGTATTCAATCCGGCCGGCTCAGTGAATTCAGGACAGCGTGAAAGTGTGCCGCCAGTTACATTCTACTGTCACCGTCCGGTCGGCCTCCATTACTACCCCAGTGCTCCCGGAGCCCACAGGTACATTTACGTACGTACTCGTTGCTGGCTGCAGGACAGGAACCATTGCAAGAGATAGGAGAAAGGCGATTTCAAAACCATCCCTCCCATAATGCCTAAAATAAAGCTTTTTTAAACACACTTCAAAACGAGCCCCCAATTTTTCCGGCGTCCATGACTAAACAGAGCTATTTCAAACATAAATGCCCACGACTATCACAAAACCTGCCTCAATACACACGCCATGAGTGTATTTTGAGAAATTAATTATAGCTTCAAAATCAATATCACCATGTGTTAGAAAAATAAGTAAATTACATGTATGTCAAAAGGTCATGGTCACGGGGTCAAGGTGAAGGGTTTAGGTCACAGTGGTCAAGGTCACGGTGTCAAGGTCAAGGCCATTGGGGTCAAGGTCATGGGATCAAAGTCCCCCAAGTCCAGGTCAAGGGTCATATGGTAAGTTACGGGGTAAAGATCAAGTCACAGAGTGAAGGTCACAGGTTCAAGGTCATGGGTTATGGTCAGGGGTCGAGGGTCAAAGGACATGGTCATATTTATTTTGAGACAGAGCTATTTTTATTTCCTCAGATTAAGGCCAGACACGGTACCCCAAAAAGTCATTTTGGTTTTCCTTAGTGTTTTTGGGTTGAGTGGATTTTTGGGTTGTTTGAACCCCTTACAACCCGGCCACAACCATAAAATATCCAAAAATACCTTTTATTTGCTGTAAAAAATAAATAAAGTGAAGCACCTGCTCAATTTTTCAAGTGTTTGCGACGTCTTTTGCTCAAAAACATCGAATGTTTGGACGCTGACTACACCGCTTTGCGAGTGACGAACACCGCCATGTTTGGGTCCATTCGAACCAGTTCCGTTTCTAGTTTCCCATCCACAGACCAGTTGAAGGCTACAAAGGCTCTATAAATAGCTATTGGCGCGAAAAACTGACGTCACGAATGACCGGAGATTTCCTTGTACGGACGCTATGCTAATGAGATAATACTATTTTCCCAAACTGACCAATGAGCAGAGCACGCTGAGTGTTCCGGGCAACTTCGGGTTTTTCCGGCCAGACTCCAAGCGGCTTTGGGTTTTCCAACCGTCCCACAATGCACCATTACACATGGCGTACAACTCAATCAAAATACGCGAATCGCTAGTTCAGATAACGCATTTTCTGCGTTTTACATCCCTTCAACAGTTTTTTCACAAAGTCCATCAGTTGTAATCATTTGAAATGTCTCCAACCGCTTCGAAAAAGTTGCGTGGTGCACAGCTAGCAGCTGCGAGATTGAACAGATGAAGAGAGATGTGTTCGAGCAGACGAACCTGAGTGAAGAGAGAGAGAAAGAAAACATTCCTAAGCCTCATAATCTAAATTCCGATGGGACGGTGTGAAATCCACAACGCCTAAGAAACTTGAATTGATGAAAGATGCTCGCGACGTCGGCATTGGTCAGTAAATGATTTTTTTTTAAATGGTTTTACACATCGCTCAGGTGTATCTGAAATGGCAAATTACAGCAGACACTTTGTGCACCTGACAGTTTCCTTTGACATTTTACCTGCAGAAACTTCATCAGTGTTCATATATCCAAGACTGAGAAAACTTTTGCTTTTCATTTTCTCATGCGAAATATGTTTATACTGCATAATTCACATATTGATGACTATAAGGCTGAATTATGACAAAGTAAAGGTTTGCAAAGTAAAGGTTGATGATTACCTTATTCTCTGTTTTTCTCATTTTCACTTTTTTTCATCTTTCATTGAATAGATCTCATAAACCTGAATAGGCACAGCATTCAAACTTTGCAGCTATGATTGTTTTTTACTTTGCTGCATTTTGTCAGAAGGATTTTGTGATTGCACAAGGGGAAAAAATGTTGTGGCTATTCAATTCCCCAAAATCGACATTTTCCCTCTTTCGGCTCATGTAGCGTATTTCATCATGAATAACTTTTTTCCCCAACAGCTTCAGAATAAAATCCTTCTGACAAAATGTAGTTGTTTTGACAAAGAATCACCAGAAAAAGAACTTTGTTTCTAAGTTTAGTAGTGTTTGAGATCTATTGCTTTGAATTTGTTCTAAAATGTGTATATGGTGGCCATCTTGGTTGATTTCCAGGCAACGGGAAGTCGTACACACCCAAAACCACTTTTTTGGTTAGTTAGTTAGTTAGTTATTTGGGTTTAACGCCGAGCAGGCAACTAAGGCCATCTCACGGCGGGAAGGGTAAAAATCTGGTCAGCCAGACTAAAAGAAAGATCTTAAGACATGATGTAAATATACCTTAAAAATATGTCAGGCTAAAATGTCGCACAGGTCTTTAAAGAAAATGTCGGAAGACTCTCAAAAAGGTCAAAATAATAAAAACATCATAATCTATAATGCTCAAATCTTATTAAAAATATGGCACTCTCTCAGAAAACTGAAGATCTTGTCCGGGGGCACATCCCGGAACAAAACCTTCAAGGAGTCTGCTGTGAAATGTTTATACCTTGTGTCGATTAGATCAGCACAAGACAACAAAAAATGTTGAACAGAGTACTGCTCGTCGCAGGCATAACACCATGGACGCTCCTCCTGTTTAAGTAAATAAGAGTGCGTAACATACGTGTGGCCGATGTGGAGCCGAGCCAGGACAGTCTCCTCACGGCGGCTGCCGCAGCGATAAGGTAGACCGTCGGACAACTTAGGAAGGGCTTCATGCAGCTTGTTAGCTTCCTCTTTGTCCCACTCGGACTGCCACTCACGGGCTATGTACGCACTAGCCACATGTCTAAAATCACTATAAACAGTCTGTGTGTCAGGGACAGGGTCATTGCGGGCATCATTGGCAGCAAAATCTGCGATCCTGTTGCCCTCGATGCCCACATGCCCTGGCACCCAAATAAAAATGATATCATAATATTCCTTCATCAAGTCCGCGTGGAGCTCTCTGATCTGCACCAGCAGTGGGTGGTCATTTCCCGTGCCCTGAAGGGCCTGCAGGGCAGAAAGAGAGTCAGACAGAATCAGGAAGTTCCTTTCTCTAGATCGATAAGCATGCCTGAGTGCCAGCAGAACCGCCTGCAGTTCCGCACTAAATACAGATGAGTGGTCTGGGAGGCGGTGCTTAAATGGGCGTCTAGGATGGCGAGAGGACACTGCGGCCGCAGCCACTCTCCCATCCTCAGACTTTGACCCATCGGTATAGATGCGACAATAGCCAGGAAAAATTGAAAGCAGTTCATTGAGGCTCTGTTGGTATATGGCTGGTGGAGTAGAGTCTTTCTTGTGGGCAGTCAAGTCCAGCAAGATGTCAGGAACTGGTAAGAGCCAAGGTGGAGTGATGTGTTGCAGGGATTCCGAAACTCTGTCCAGGTCCAATCCGGCCGCCTGCAGATGAGGTCGGACACGGAAAGAAAGTGGACGGACAGCTCCCGGATGGGTATCGTAAATCTCTGCAAACGATGGTTTAAAAACACAATCATAGGCAGGATTGTCTGGATGGGCCTTCAGTTTCAGAACGTAGCTGAGCATGAGGCGGATGCGGCGGAGCTTGAGAGAAGGCTCCCCTGCCTCGGCATACAGACTAGGAACTGGAGACGTCCTGAAGGCCCCAAGACATATCCGCAGACCCTGATGGTGAATTGTGTTCAGACGCTGTAGCACAGACTTGGAAGCTGAGCCATACACCACAGAGCCGTAATCCAGTTTGGACCGAACAAGGGCCCGGTACAGACGAAGTAAGACAGTACGGTCCGCACCCCAGTCAGTACGACCGACGACACGAAGAATGTCGAGAGCCTTCTGACAAGAGGTTCTAAGGTAATTAATATGGTTGCGGAAGGTAAGTCTTTTGTCAAAAATGACCCCCAGAAACTTTGCCTCCTCGGCCACCTTAATTGGCACTCCAGCAATGCTCAGGCTAGGTTCTGGAAAAAATTTCGTCTGGTTAGTAAAATGCACACAAACAGTCTTGGAGGGCGAGAACTTGAATCCATTGAGAGACACCCACCGCTGGATGCGATCAACGCACAGCTGCAAGCGCCTCTCAAGGGACGCAAGTCCTCGACCACGTGCGCACAAAGCAAAGTCGTCAACAAACAAAGAGCATTCAGAATCATCATTGACGGCCTTTACAATGTTATTAATTTTAATACTAAATAAAACAGGAGATAGAATGCTGCCCTGTGGGACACCCATCTCCTGTTCAAAGGAGTCGGAGAGGGTGGAGCCTACACGGACATGGAACGACCGGTTAGTCAAAAAATTGTGAATAAAAACGGGCAGGTGCCCTTTAAATTTAAAACCCATGTCCAACAAGTCAGACATTATGCCATACTTCCAGGTAGTGTCATACGCCTTCTCAAGATCGAAGAAAATTGCATAGACATGCTGCTTGTTGACAAAAGAATCTCGAATAAATGATTCAAAGCGGACTAAATGGTCAGTTGTACTACGGAAGCGCCGGAAACCGCACTGGAGGTCTGTGAGGAGACCCTGTGACTCAAGATGCCACACCAGGCGGGCGTTGACCAGGCGCTCCATAGTTTTACATAAACATGATGTCAAAGCGATAGGCCGGTAGTTGCCCGGGTCGGAAGGATCCTTACCCGGCTTGGGGATCGGTACAACCACAGCCTGGCGCCAAGACGGCGGAAAATGACCAGTTCCCCAGATATGGTTAAAGGCCTTGAGAAGTACAAGGAGTGACCTCTCAGGCAGATGCGTTAGGAATTGATAGTGGACGGTATCTAGGCCAGCAGCAGAGTCATTACATTTCTGCAAAGCTTGCTGCAATTCTGATAATGTAAACGGGACATTATAGTCTTCTGAGTTATCGGACTTAAAATCACAAATACGAGACTCTCGCTTCTCCTTCTCTCTCTGGAAGAAAGGTGAATAATGCTCCGTTGAAGAATTATGGGCAATGGTGGAGGCAAGCAAATTGGCCACAGCTTTTTTATCTGTAACCAAACTGGCACCATCTCTAAGATGGCCAACAGAAGCCGAGCCACCTCTGCCCCTAATTCTCCGAACAGCCTTCCATACTTTCTGGGACGAGAAGTTAAAGATGAGACGAAGCGTCTCCAGGAAGCACGGCGTTCACGTTTAAAAATGTAACGGGCTTTCGCCCTCTGTCTTTTAAAGGTTAAAATATTTACTTGCGACGGATTACGGAAAGCACGTCGCTGAGCAGATTTGCGCGCTATTTGGGCCTTGCGGCACTCTTCGTTGAACCATGGTACTCTCGGCTTTCGAGGGACTGATGCGGAAGTTTTAGGGATGGTTTCACCCGCTACGTCCAACAAAATAGTAGTAAAAGAAGAAATAGGTTCTTCAGATGACATGACCACCTCCTCTGTAATACGAGACTGACAGAGGGAGGCGAACAGAGGCCAGTTAGCTTTCTTAAGATTCCAGCGCCCCACCGGCGGATCCTCCCCACAGCTGACTGATGACAGGACTACTGGGAAGTGGTCACTACCACACAGGTCATCGTGAACCTTCCAGTCAAAGTCCAGCATGAGAGAAGGATCACACACAGTGAGGTCTAGAACAGAACTAGATCCTGAACCTGGGTTAGAGTATGTAGGTGAACCATCGTTAAAGACACATAGGTTAAGTTGAGAAAAAACATCTTCTAACATCTGACCTCTGCCATCATAGTGGTCACTACCCCAAAGGTGAGCGTGACCGTTAAAATCCCCCATGAGAATAAAGGGAGGGGGCAGTTGATCAACTAAATTTAAAAAATCATTACTACAGACCCGCAGGGATGGTGGCAGGTAAATACTGCATATAGTTATGGTCTTCTTCAAGGTAACCCGAGCTGCGACAGCCTGAAGACAGGTGTCGATGCTAACGGGGCTACATAAAATTTGGCTACTAATGAGAAGAGCCACTCCACCCGAGCGCCTCTCCGAATCAGAGCCTTTATGTATAGCGTTAAAACCATTAAAGGACACAGGGTCAGAAGTCTTCAGGTAAGTCTCCTGAAGAGATATTACTGAGGGGTTATAGCACTTGACTAAAAGACGTAATTCCTCAAAGTTGGCTTGAAAACCACGACAATTCCACTGAAGCAGAGAGTCCATGATTATGTCTTATCTGGGGGTGCGGAGGTTTTCCCCCCTTTTTCCTTTGCCTTGGAAAGAGTCGGAGAAACAGAGGGGGGCCGGCTCCCGGGCCTCCTCTGGTTCTTAGGAGATGAAGGGGTTGGAGCTGCCGCAGCATCGGCAACTTCCACTCCCTCCATCTGCTCCTCCAATGCAGCATATTTGTTTTGAAGGGGGACATCAGTGTTCCCCTTCTGGGCCCGTGCGCACGGCGGTCCCATAGATTTCTTTGACTTCTGGTCCTGGGCAGCGTTCCTGCCGCTAGAGTTAGCGGCCTTAGAAGGCTGACCAGAGCCAAAAACCTTTGGTGTTGACAAACTAGCAGGTTTGGGTGGGGGCTGAGGCTTAGGGGCAGCAGAAGGCGGTGCCACCGGACCGGTAGCGTCCGCCCTCTGCGTTCCCTGGCTCCTCGTCACCACCGGAGGAGGGTTACTCTCCAGGGGTGAGAGAATCCGAGGCCTCCGCCCCCAACCAAGAAGTTGGGGTTTGACAAGAGAAGTCTTTGGTGGGGCGCTTGCCTGCCACCGCAGCACTGAAAGTATACACAAAGTTGTTATTTGAGTTTGGCGCCGCCTCAGCTGCACCAGGACCGTCAACCAGGTTTTTTGCGTCCGCAAAGGACAGCCCCTTCTCCACACGTACCTGCTGAATCCTGCACTCGGAGATCCAACGAGGGCACTTCTTGTCCGAAGCCATATGCGCCCCATGGCAATTCACACACAGGGGGATGGCTGTGCAGGACTCAGCAGAGTGTCCGGGCTTAGTGCAACGGGCGCATAGAGCCTCTGCCTGGCGGCATGTCTTCTGCCCATGGCCATACTTTTGGCACTTAAAGCACCGAAGGGGGAGAGGGACGTACTTTTTCACTTTTAGGGAGTAGTAACCTCCCCAGATGGTAGTAGGAGCTGTGGGGGGCCAAACGTCAGGATGATGGTAGGGAGACGGATCTCCCTACCACCTCGTTTGGAAATGAAGCGCCTGACGTAGGTCACCCCCTGTGACTTAAGGTTCCGTACAAGTTCATCTTCAGACAGTTCGGCCAATGCTTGATCTTTAATCACTCCTCTAGAGGAATTCATTGTTTTGTGGGGAGTGACCTCCACTGGAGTGTCTCCGATGGAGGAGAGCCTCAGTAGCCCATTGGAGTGTCCCCGGGTACGGCACTCTACCAACAAGTCACCAGACCTGAGGCGCTGGGCCTCAGGCCTGCCAACACGGCTCCTGAGGGTCTCCCCTACCAGGAAAGGGTGCAGCTTTGAAACAGGCTTCTCTTTAACTTTGCTGTGGATAATGAGAAAGCGAGGCCAGGCGGCCGACGCCTGAGGTGTCGCTTCCTCACAGTCAGAGTCACTATCGTTCTCAATGACAATGTCGGCGGCTATGTGCCGCTTTGGTGCTAGTTTTGGTTTTTTGATATTTTCCATTATTATAGTATGATAGATATTTATCCCCCGGGGGTCCCCGCCCGCCACCGAGCCCAACAAGGGAAAGTGCAATTGTCGGCGGGTCTCCAGCCGACGCACAATGGAGACTGCCCGAAAGATATACTCAAGGGGGTAAGCCTGATTGAACCGTTTGAGCCACCGCCTTCTATCACACTGTTGAATACAGGGGAATACTGGCGTAAAGCACCTAATCAGCATCAGAGGCTATAGCATGGTGCTCCGTATAACAACCCGCATGTCAACAGGGGGATAGGGCTCGACGTGACAAGAGCCGATTGACTAGGCCGGTACGACTAGCCTCCCGTTTAGGCAGAAGTCAAGGCCAAAGTGGAGTGTTTCAGCCACCAGGATCCTCTTCTCCCCCGACACGGGTCTCCAAGCACGGCAAACACTTGGGATCCAAAGGACCAAAAGCTCACGCGTATTTTTAAGGACCAATCCAACATGGTAAGACCTGGGTAAGCACAGCTCCTTAAAAACCGGACCAGTGAAAAAGACTGAACAACATATCTGCTGACATCAAGTCCTAATCCTGGACAAAGATGGCACCCGTCTGCTAGCCCACTCAGTCAGGGACCGAGTGGACTACCCACCCACGCCACGTGGAGGCCGGTGCCGGGTAGGCCACTTTTTTGGTCTCAGCTCACCAAACCCTATCAAAATACATTAACAGTTTAAAACAGATTCTAGACAGACAAAAGCTCATATTTGGAATGTAATGTCTGGCCTTAAATTAACATTAGAATTATTAATTCATTTTAATTTTATTACATTATAAAATGAATCAAGATGAATTACTACTTCAGAGTGATATCTGCGATATAGAAAACAAGGACTCGAAAAAACAAAGGCTTCTCTCTGTTGTAGTTTCTGGAAAATCAAAAGCTTATCTTGGAAAACAATACACAACAGAAGAAATTGACACACTCACAGCTGAAGACATGATTAAGCTACATGCTAAATATGAAAACTACATTGGTTCACTAATGACTCATGATTTAAGTTGATCTCTTGTGTGTCTATACACAAAAGCAGTCAGCCACTTCCTACCCGTGGACACTGATAGTCTATCACATGATCTCAAAACAAACCCCATTGTTTCAAGTACAATCGGCAAATTAGCATGCCTTATGTTTTACAAGTTTGGCAATTACCTGGCACCTGTGGTAGCCTTACTCATAACTGGAAGTTATGTTGATTTTTCAAAAATAAATTTTAAAGCAGAAGAAAATGGACGACACCCAGACAACCCCACAGCCGAGCCCTGCCTTGACACAGGTTCAAACTGTAAGTAAGTAAGTATAGATTGCTTTACGTCCTGCAAGCGACAAAGGCCTTCTCAGGACGTGCCTGCGCTAAATGAAGACAAGAACTGCAAGAATTGCTAGAAGCGCAGACAGGAGGGAGAATTTCAAAAGAAAAATACAGATGAATGGACCAGAAAGACAGAAATACAAACCCCCAAAAGAGTAGAACCCACCTTGCAGGGGTTAGACAAGGTGACCCTAGGAACTAAAAAGTAGACAACCCCACCAAGGTCCCCTAGGGCAGACCCGGTGGGGGGTCAAACTGTAACTAGACCCAAGAGTCTCAGGTGATTTGAGGTGGGAAAATGAGTGACACAAAGAACATAATGAACCTTGTCTATCACTCAGCCATTCTAAGTGGACTAGTCATAGCTTACAGAATGCTAGGGCGGAGTCTTCTCAAAATGCGTTCTGCAGACCTGGGTAAACTAGATTTTGAGGACAGTGCTAAGCTATTTGCGGTTGTCACAGCATCAATTGCTATGAAATACTTTCTTGTCAAGCAGGGAATTATTCCAGAAAATGTATCTGTGTAAATAAAAATATGGCAACATTGGCTGTTATCATTGGCGGTGCTGTTGTTAATGCACTTGCTGTCAGTGGATCAAATTTCCTCTTTCAAAAGTTAGTAAAGAAGAAAATGCGGATGAAATGAGACGTCACAATGAAGCATATGAGAACTGGCTGAGGCAGAACAAAATTACGAGAAACATAGAATAGAGAAACTTGATTTTATCAATGATAAACTCAGACTGGAAGGTCACGCACAGCATACATTTTCAAATGTTGATGACACTATCAAAGAATACTACCTTGTTACTGGTGAAGATGTGAGCATCCCACAACAGAAACTTAGTGACTACTACCAACCCAGCCCGCAACAAAGAAATGGAGAAATAATCTTTGTTTTAGTAGGTTTGACATTTGTTTATTTCACAGGAGTTTTTCTTGCTAGAAGAAAACAGGCACTGATGCTAAACTATCAAAAATATTATTACTCGTGAATTGGCTACTGGAAAGGAAAAACTGCAATAGAGAAATTGTATGCTGCTGTAGGCAGTGATGTTACACTCAACCAAGTAAAACAGTGGCTACAAAAATAAGCTATCTAGCAAAGATATTTACAAGCCCCAAGAAAAATAATAAGACCACACTTTGAAAACACCACTCCTAATGACACACACCAAATGGATCTCCTGTTTCTGCCACATGACACAATAAGAAAAAGAAACGATAAAAAATATGCACTGACTGTTGTCAACATTGCTTTGAGGTTCAAGGATGCCAAACCCATAACTGACAAAAACACTAGTAGCGTAGTGGCAGCATTATCATTGACATAATTATAGTCTTGGTCCTCAGAAATATCCTAGACTAGTGCAAGTTGATGATGGAAGTGAATTTAAAGGCACAGTTAATCAATTATTTGCTAAGCATGGTGTACTGGTTAGGTGTGGTATACCGGGCGTCGACAGATCGCAGGTAATTGTTGAAAACTTTAACAAACAATTATCAGAGAGACTTTTCAATTACCAGTACTCTAAGGAACTCATGCACGACACACAAAACACTGAGTGGGTTAAGAGATTACCGTCTGTGGTAAAATCAATGAATAACGAGGGTCACCTGAAAGCTGCTGATGCTATTAAATTAAAAACAATCCCGCCAGCACCAGCCCAAGGGCTAAAAACACAGCTAGCGCCTGACACAAGTTTGTTTATGAAGCGAGTAAGATATCTGTATCAACCCTGTGAGGCAGAGAATGACATAAGACATAGGGCGACTGATCCAATATGGTCTACGTCTGTTTACAATATATAAAAAAATAGTCCCCGGCAACCCATCAATTTATTATCTATATGTAACAGACGGGAAGTCGCAGTAAGGGTTCATTTCATTTATTAATCAAACCCTAAGAAAGACAAATCAATATATATAAATAAACATCAGAAATACATATTCTCCACATAAATATAGCTGATATAAATAAATGTAACATTCACTTTTCACAGATCGCAGCCCCTTTGCACGCTCTGCTGAATAAAACACCAGGCTCGGGATGCAGCAAACGTTTGAGCGGATGGAACGAGCAATGTACTCAGGCATTCCAGACCATGAAGCAGAAGCTAACAACAGCTCCAGTCCTCGGCTACCCAGATTTTACTCTGCCCTACATCCTGGAGATCGACGCCAGCTTCCAAGGCCTTGGAGCTGTTTTATTGCAAGAACAGACCGGAAAGCGAGTTGTTATTGGCTATGCCAGCAGGGGACTAAGGGAAAAAGAGACATCCATGAAAAGGTACAGCAGCATGAAGTTGGAATTGCTTGCGCTCCGCTGGGCAGTCACCGAGAAATTCAGAGATCTTCTGCAGGGCAGTACCTTCACGGTCTATACTGATCCTCTCAGCTACATCCAGACATCCGCCAAGCTAGGTGCAGCAGAGACTCGCTGGGCCGCAGAACTGGCCAACTTTAACTTCACAGTGAAATACCGCTCTGGGCGATCTAATGGGAACACGGACGCACTCAGCCAAAGGGAGGTCCATGTTGAGCAATTGATGGCAGAATGCGACGAGCCTCAAGCTGCAGCCACCGCCTTACCATCTGAAATTAGAACAGCCATCGTACACCTCACCCCAGAGTTTGTTCTGCACGAAATCCAGGTCAGGTCAACGCATACTTCTGCTCCTTCCTCCCTACCAGCAGCTGACATGCCCAGGTTGCAACAGCATGATCCCACATTGAAAAGGGTCTGGCAGCTCTACAGAATTGGTCACAAACCCACCAAACGCCAAGCAGCTAGGGAAAACCCCGACGTGCGGAAAATACTCCGCTGTTGGAACCAGCTGAGGGACAGGAACGGAACCCTTATAGGGTGGTGCAGGACAATGGTAGAGACGTACTCCAGGTCCTCCTTCCTTCATCACTGAAACCAGACGTCCTGAAAACAGTCCACGATGATGCCGGGCACCCAGCAGCGGAGAAGACTTGCAAGCTTGCCCAGGGCAGGTGTTTTTGGCCAGGCATGATGGCTGATATCACCAGGTACACAAATGATTGTGAAAGATGTTTCTTTGCAAAGGAAAGGAGAAGAGTCCACACCACCATGGGAACGCTCACCGCCACCCATCCCCTAGAAGTCCTCGCAATGGATTTCACTCTTCTCGAACGTTCAACCAGTGGCCTGGAGAACGTGTTGGTACTAACCGATGTCTTCATGAAATTCACTCCAGCAGTCCCTTGCAAAGACCAAACAGCACAGAGTGTAGCGAAAGCCCTGGTAAACAGCTGGTTTCTCAAGTATGGCATACCCAAACGCCTGCACAGCGACCAAGGGAGGAATTTTGAGGGCGATGTCATAAAGGAACTCTGCAAGCTGTATGGCATCGACAAGAGTCGCACCACACCATTTCACCCAAGCGGAAATGGCCAATGTGAGCGCTTCAATAGAACCATGCACGACCGACTGCAAACACTCCCCGAAAGAGCGAAACGAAGATGGCCGGAACATTTGCCAGAGCTGGTCTTCTTTTATAATGCAACAGTTCACTCAACAACTGGATACACCCCATACTTCCTGTTCTTTGGCCGAGACCCTTACCTGCCCATCGACAGCCTTCTTGGAATTCCTGCATCTGGTGATGGAGGTTTGACGGATTCTCCCATTAGGGTTAATGACTGGCTCGTGGAGCACCAGAAGCGTCTCCAGCAAGCCCACAAACTGGCATAGCAGCTGACGGATAGAGAGGTCTCAAGGTGACAGGAAGCTGCGGCCTCAAGGCTTAATGATGACGGCATTGCAGAGGGGACGACTGTTTACGCTCGCAACCATCAGGTCAGAGGTCGAAACAAGATCCAGGACATGTGGAATAGTGAACCGTACATAGTTTTCCGCCGGCCAGATTCACAAGGAAACACTTACATGGTGCACTCTGCGGACGGTGGCGGATCTGTTAGGACACTACATCGTACCGAACTACCCGTACCGCGATCGCCAGTGCAGCAAGGACCTCAGCTAACAGCCTCTTCTCCATCACCGTCATCAACGAGCGACACTGGTGATGACAGTCCGGAGCCCCTATCAAGGCCAGACTCTGTGTGTGACCATCAGATCACCACAAACGGGGACAGCAACAACAACCAGAGCTGCGATACCACTGCTGGTGACATGAGACAACAGGTCAGAGATGGAGGTTTACCCTCAGGACGTGACCCCGGCAATGCTCAAGCAGGGGAGCGCAGCATTCCCCAGAGATCGACACGCCACAACAAGGGGCATCATAACAACCCTCACCATCTCCCCGTTACGGCCATCCAGCAAGAAATGGGACTGTTTGAGAAACTGTTGATGACGCAAACTCTCCTGATGAAGATTCTCCCAACTATTAGCAGGGGAGTCTGTAACATAGTGAACTGAACTCAGTGTCTGATCTGTACTCACGATCAATATATTTCACAGCAATCTATACTCACTATACTGTATTCGACATTGGCTTGCCACCAGTTGTACTATTGACATATTTGTTAATGTTATCGATTTATTATTTCGTGTGCATGCTTATATGATTTATATAGAAAAGTTAATGTTACATTTACTTTTCTATATAAATCATATAAGCGTGCACACAAAATAATAAATCGATAACATTAACAAAAATATATACAAAAACAAATGATTCAGAATCAAAGCCAAAACTTCCTACCCCGTCGGCCGCGCTCAGTGGCCACTCAGGTAAAAATTCAGGTAAATCTACAAAATACAATTGTACATGAACACTACAAATATTACAATATTACTACAAAGCAATCGAATGACACCATTCAAATCCGACATACATAATAAGATCATAATTATGATAATCAGAAATATAATATTTAATAATCAAATAAAATACACAATAAACTTACCCCACCAGCAGTCAGGTGCAGCATGTCAATAGTACAACCGGTGGCAAGCCAATGTCGAATACAGTATAGTGAGTATAGATTGCTGTGAAATATATTGATGGTGAGTACAGATCAGACACTGAGTTCAGTTCACTATGTTACATATATGAGCGTGTCCCACAGAGGGCATTTGTCAGAGAAGAACTACAGATTGTTCCACCAGACACTGTTACTCACTTTTAACAATTTAGGCCATTTCATCAACTAATTCATCAATCAGGTCATCACAAATGCCTTCAGATAGCATAGCTGGTAATGTCCAGGTGCATAAGCCATTTCCTTACTGTGAAACACACGTTGTTTGGATAATCAGGCATTAGTTCTCCATCTACAACTTGCTTATAGTGTTCATGATGAATATCTTTATTTGTTATCGCTGTTGTTTTTCATACCTTTTGATTTGGACTGGCTGCCTTTCTGGTGCAGTATGGAATACATTTTTGACCTCAGTCCAACATACTCAACTATTGGCACCCCATTCAGTTCATCTTTAAGCCTCCCAGGCACTTTCTTGTTTTGTGTGCTGTAAAGCGGGTGATCCTTAGGATAATCACACGTGTCATACATATGCAGCTCTGTTTTCATGTCTTCATAAAAGTCTTCAGTAGCCACATCTATGATCATAGAGTCTGTGTCAGTGTATAACAGCCGATAGTCAGGATACTTTGGTTTAAAGTAATCATAGTAGAATTCAAGCATCAACTGTTTTGACAGTTCAAGTATTGCCATACCAATGAATACTGGCTTGTCAAATTTAACAATCTTTTTTTTAGTGTCACTGCATACAATGACGGATGAAACTCTTTATACCCTGTGTATTGTGGCTTGCCTCTAAGTTTAATTGCACCTGATTCAGTTGTGACTAATCTCACATCTTTGCGGTGATGAGGATTTTCCATTGTCTTGCGGAAACATCCATTGTTCATAAGCTTAAAGAAGTCTTTGTCAAATGCAGTGTTACCGTCCCTTGCACGAAGGGTTGTGTTTTTCATTATGTAATCTTTCATAAAAGCACACTGATCAAATTGAATGCCTCTGTGGACTTTTTTTAGTACTAACCCATGCCTGATTTAAAACTGCAGTAAGCGATAGTGACAAACGTAATTGAATTTATCATTTAAATTTGGCACAAGTTTTGTGTCTTCTTTTTTTCCTGTCAAAGACATTTTCTCAAATGCTAATGGATAATCATTGTGTACATTGTGTAGATGTGTGGATACTCCAGATTGACTTCAAAGATCCAACCTTTTTTTGTGATTTTGATCATGGGTCGTAATACACTTTGTTAAAAATGATATATCACTGTGACAAATCATGCAGACAAAAGTTTTTCAAGAGCAATAACTCACCCATCGCCCAGCCATACAAATTGCATGCCTCCTTGTACAGGATATAATTAGATGACCTTAAGGGGGTCAAAGTCATCAAGATATTTATTGTTAGCTTTGGCATAATTATTTGCTGCTATACTTATACCTCCTCTCAAACCACGTTCCACAATGTCAACCATCATGCGATCAGACAGCAGGTCTATCTGTACCTTACTGGATTTTAAAAATGCATCCCATGTCATGCCAGGACTAGTTATGTAGCTAGCTGGGTCAAGACTCCAGTGCAACAAACCTTTTTCACGGTAACTTTCAAATATGTCTTCTAGCAAGCAAACGTCAGCTTTCAAGTACTGGTCGTGGTAGTCGCCAATCGTTTGACACCCTAGTTTACCCCATGCATCGAGAGCATGTTGGTATTCAGAGTCAGAAATTCCTTTACCATTTAGTGTAGAATAAAATGCCTCTTTTGGAGGTAGAGACGTTTCCTCAAACACAACCCAGTGATCAATGTACTCATAAGGGTAGACTCCGTTTTTGATCAACTCTGGTTCAAAGTATTTACTTGTTATTGGAAATGACGTCAATCCTTCTGCCAGACTAGCAAGTCCTAAAGACAAATGTTGCATGAAATCATAAAACACTAGTTTGTTGTCTAACCTAAAAGTCAAGTACTTTTTAGTTGTCTGGGCAATACAACTAATGTTCTTGTAAGACTCATCTACAGCCGCATGATAATGTGTGAATCGTACCCTTTGAGATTGTGGAAAAAGATAGGTAGTTTGTATGTCTTGGGATCTATTTTTAGTTTTAAGTTACAGTTGTTATGTGCAGCACCTCTGTAACGTCCAGTTATGTGGTCATCGTCACGAATTTTATCACCTCCCAAGAGTTTTTCACAAATCCAACATAACTCTGCTGTATCAAAATTCAGCTTATCCTCTTCTGTCATCTCCTAAGGTTTTTGACATGTTTGTGAGATATTGTACTACCTGACTATGCAGTGGTCTCATTTCTGTTAAAAACTCACCTGCTGCATTTTTGCCTCTGTAGATAACAGGTTCGGTATGCTCACTGTCTGACCTAACAATAATGTATCTGAAGGAGCACACAACTTGGTCACTTAATTTTACAGTCTTTGGTAATGATTCTGGAACCCCTCATATGGTACAACCAGTAATTCAAAATTGGCATACATTACAAATGGCAGCTTTTGCTGATTCCCATAGTTCTTAAAAATTTAATGTACATGGCTACCAGGATCTGGATACCTAAGTATTGTTTGAATGTCATCAGCTGACCTAAAGTGTTGAACATATTTGTGTGCCAACCTAATAGAGGAAAACCTTTGTAAACATTTTTTACAAATTTCCTGTTTTGCTTTGTGTTTTGTTGTATGTCTGTAAATTAGTCATGACATATTTCTGATAATTGTGTAGTGATCACAATCATCATCACCGGTGCTTATTAATAACATGTCAACATGTTTATCTTCTGGCTGTCCGTAGGTTGGAGCAAGAGGTGATACTCTAATTGGTTGTAACTTGTTATCAGACTCAGTGTCCCATACATATCCATTCACAGATATACCAGGATTTAGTTCTTCAAACAAGTCTATATCCTCCACCTTAACAGGAAAATCTATACCGTTGAAGTTGAGTTCGTTTACAAATTTGGTGTAGTTGGATACATGCTCAGGTTTTGTTTTTACAAAGTGCAGTTTAGCGAGCACACACCACATAAAACAACAGTGATCATTTTTTTTAAATATTAACGACAGCATTTTTGTTTGCAACCTCAGTTGGTAGTAGCAGCCATGATTTGCCTAATATAGGATGATATCTTGACTGTCTCACTTGTAGTTCATGTACATGCCCTTCATGCCAACCAGACCCTTTCATTTTTGCTCTTTCAATTGCTTCAAGGAAGTCAGGCAACATTTTGTTTCTAAACACTTTCTCCAGTTCTGTTTTTGCATTAACTGTGTTGCCTTGTTGAGATATACGTTATGATCACTTCACCGTCTACCTTGTTATTTTCTATTTTAGCAACAACCTGAATCTTTACACTACGAGCAAGAAGATTATCTTGTATTACAGTAAAAGAGTTCTCTATTGATTCATATACATTGTAAGTGTTTGATATAGGCAAGTTTGTTGTGTGAAATATGTTTTGTAAGCTTTGTGATCTTGAACTGTCGGTCATTTTTATTTCACTGACAAAATAATAAATAGAAAAAAATTTACAGCTTGTGTAATACCACTTTATTGACTGTAACACCTACAATAAACAGATTCAGTTCACATAGTTGTCTGAATATTTGTTCACACACTGTCTCAAACCAGTTATTATCAACTTTAAAGGTATGCATCTTAAAATCAGCAGGCATTTACTCTGCAAATGGTAGCTTTTCAAATATTTCTAAAGTTGTATAATATGACACGTATATCACTGCTGGTTTTGTTACATGTTGAGTCGTAGTCGTAGTATGATATCACACTAGACGCACGCACGTAAGGTTCTTTTAAAGAAACTTCACTCAGCTGCAACCCATCACATGTGGCTTAAGGATGTAGACTACACTGGAGTAACAGTTCCAACAATATTTTATTTCAGCGATGCGATCTCCACACAATGCATTCCCAAATGCACCAACACTGATACAATGTCTCTTATGCAAACTGTCAACACTAGCGACACAATGCGTTTCTCATTCAACGTACACCACCATTACGCTGTGTCTCTCACAACGTACACCCTATACGGGCCACATACCTACGATAAACTGTGTGTCCCTACAACTGACAATGTATGACAATGTACAAACATGCTTCCTAGCACCATCTTTTATAGTAGAATAACTTTCCAGAAAAATAAAACGAATTCACACAACGCATCCAATCAGAATGGAACAGGTAACTGAAACTCATAAATATTAATAAAAAAAAGAACTTTCTAGAATAAACTACAATAGTCTACAAAAATTTGACTGCTAATTTCAGCCCCAAATCCCAGTGTGTAATGACGTCACACAAGAGTATGGCAGACCGTTCACGACCTTTCATAATATACATTGACTGGCTGCCAACTTCATGCGCACAGAAAACAACTATGACTAAAAATAGAGCGGCTCTACTACTGTGTTGCAAAATGTTGCTTACACTTTGACGTCACACATACGAGGTCACAAGACAGCGCGACCTTGCTCAAACTTACTGGTTTATTCTCAGCGAATCTACGCATAGCAAAAATTGACTGCGCTTCTCCGTGCTACTTTCCTAGAAACTTCCAGACTAATCTTAGCGTATCATAACAAAACCAATTTTGCTCTCTGCATGAATGATAGAAAATCTTACTGAAAAGGTACGTGATTCGTAACCAAGATAGCTCAAATAAATATCGGATCGTTTCCTATGATTAATACATGCATGCTCTCACGGAACAACACAACCACATTACCCCCTCTTTAGAATGAAATTTCACAAAAAATGTCTTCTCAAATCTCAAAATACGGTTGTGGCTGAGTTAACCTACTCAGAACCCTAATCAAATACAATTTCACATCCAAATCAAATCAAATCAACTACTTTAAAATAATCATCTCTCAATTCCTTTAAACTGTCCTTAGCCGAAGACATGTCCCTTTAAACTGTCCTGAGCGCAGACATGTCCCTTTAAACTTTCATGGACACCGAAATGTTCATTTAAACTGCTCTGCTCAGGTAATCCGCTCCAAAGTTCTGCGAACCCTTGATAGAATGTAATTTAACGTCAAAAAGGTTCTCATCGTCTAGTCTTTCGTCATCAGCAAGACGCACCGATGCCGCCAGTTGTGTTTTGTCTTGACGACCTCTCTCAATATACTTCTTCAGCAGATTAGCATGGTAAGTCTTCACCTTGTTGTTGACCTTGACTCTGTAGTCCATGCCAACCACCGTGTCGACAACGTAGGGTCCCTTCCACTGCATCAGGAGTTTGTTGTTGTCGGTAGGAAGAAGAACCAATACCTGGTCACCTGGCTGGAATCGTCGAGGTTTCGCCTTACGATCATAGTAATGCTTCTCCTTGTTCTGCGCCTTCCCCAGTTCTTTTCGAGTCATCCTGAGGGTATCTTCCAGCTTCTCTCTCAGGTCGAAGACGTCTGTACTGGTAGCTGATCTTCACCTCAGGTGCGTCGATATCCTTGGTCCACAGCTCCTTCAGGATGTGCATGCCCTTACAGTCCTACCGTACAGTAATTCAAACGGAGAAAACCCTGTCGAATCCTGAGGAACTTCACGGTATGCCGAGAGCAAGGCATTGATATATTTATGCCACAACCTTGGCTGTTCAGCACACAGTTTCTTCAGCATAGCCTTCAATGTTCCATTCAACTTTTAAACCAGCCCATTACACATGGGGTGATAAGTGATAGCCGGTTGACTTCCTCCATGCAGTCGGAGACGAACCGAGTTCCTAGATCACTCAGGATCTCCTCAGGAATCCCCCAACGGCTGAACATGTCGACGCGCCTCTACCACTGTTGGAGTGTCGATCTTCTTCAATGGTATGGCCTCAGGATAACGTGTAGCGTAGTCCACCAGGGTCAAAATGTAGCGATGACCATCTTCACTTGGAGGAGATATTGGCCCCACCAGGTCCACAGCCATCTGCTTGAAAGGCATATCGATCAATGACATTTTCTCTAGAGGAACCTTGGGCACCTTTCTTTTGGGGATTGTTTTCTGGCCTATGTCGCACGACCTGCAGAATCGGGTGACGTCGCCTCCCATATCAGGCCAGTAGAAGACGGCTTGTTGATTCTCAAATGTCCTCCCAATAATTATGGAATCATGGGCCAATTTCATACCTGTATCCTCAATGGTTCAGGAACTACTACTTGACGCACAGGTATCTCCATTGCTGTTGAATATCCGGTACAGGATATTTTCCCTGGTCTTGAAGGTTATCTCATTTCCCTTTCGCGTTACGGGCTCGGACTCACCTCGGAACTTGTCAAGCGAGGGGTCGGCTCTCTGTAGCTCCACCATCCTTTTCCTATTTACCACAGCTGCTTCCGTGTTGTCCGTCACTTTTAGAGGGATGGTCTGGTGACTCTTCTTTGCTTGACTTCTTGTAGTAACAGCACATGTTTCAGGTCTCCACTCTGGATCTGGATCGTCTGCGTTTCTGGCACAATCAATGTTTCCGATGATAAGATCGTAAACAGGGGTCTTTACGCATAGCACCTTCACCTCTCTTCTCAGGTACGGGGTGTCGACGCTGACATTGGCAAGGGGGATAATTCTCACAGTAACGTCGGCCAAAATGAGGTGGTCTACTCCTGTAGTTTCTGGTCTTCAGTTACTAGGTCCTCTCTCACAATGATGCAACTACAACCGGTATCTCTCAGCACTCTCACTGGTGTGTTTCCGACGAATCCTGACACCACAGGCATGTTCGGCACTTCACTCTCAGGCAGCGCAACGTTTGAGACTGGTAAAAATGCAGCCCCATCTCCTACTGGGATGCGTCCATTCTTTCTGAAAGATTCAATCAGCTCCGGTGTCACTCGCATTTCACCAGACTCAAATTCACTGAATGACGTCACATCATTGGCTAATACAGTGGCGGCTCTGTGTTGAGACGTGGTACTGCTTCTGCCTGCTATCCCGCGGTCTTGGTTGGATCTTCTGATGTCGCCTCAGGGAACATCTTTAGAAGGACACCGTATCGCCTTGTGACCTTTCTTTCCACAGAGAAAACATGTCAGGTTCTCCACCGGCTTGTATTTCGGGGTGTCTCTGACATTGTGGATTACCTCTGCTGGTGCAGACACACGCTGCGGCTTATTGGGCCCGAACTTCATGTTGTGGGCGTCAAGGTATCTTTGAGCGAAGTCGGCCAGAGCCTTTATGGACTGGTCCTTTTTCTTCCTGAGTCGGGCGGCCAGGTCCTTAGAACATGCGTTGAGGACTTGTTCTTTGATGATAAGGTCACACAGGTCCTGGTAATCTTTGTTTAAACCAGCCAGCTCTATCCATTTCTCCAGGTAGCTCCTGATTCTTTCAATGAATAGGCCGGGTGTTTCTCCTTCTTCATGCTTGCAGTTCCGAAATCGTCGCCTGTAACCCTCTTCAGTGAAGTCGTACTGTCTCAGCAGGGCGGCTCTCAACTGCGTATAATCTTCGGCTTCTTCTCTTGGCAAGCGGGTGTAAAATTCAAGCGCTTTGCCAGTTAGAAGTGCGCTCAGCTTGTCTCCAGTTATTGCTGCTTGCGAAGCGCTTGAATCGCTCCAGATAAGCGTCCATCTTATCTGAATTTTCAACAAAAGGTGGAAGTTTTGGCGCACGGGCTGTTTGCTCTCTACTGGCTAAGGTTGTTGCTTCAGTATCTCTCTGGCTCTGTGCCTCTACTTCCATCTGCTTTAGATGAATTTCATGTTGTCGCTGCCTCTCCGTCTCTTCTCGCTGTTTCTCTACTTCTTCTGCTTGGATTTCGAGTTTCCTGATTTCACGTTCTTTAGCTCTTTCTTCTCTCTCCAATCTCTCCTTTCTTCTCTCTCTCTCTCGTCTCTTTTCTTCTTTCTCCTCTCTCTGCAGTCTATCCTTTTCTTCTCTCTCTCGTCTCTTTTATTCTTTCTCCTCTCTCTCCAGTCTCTCCTTTTCTTCTCTCTCTCGTCTCTTTCTTCTTTCTCCTCTCTCTCCTTGACGAACTCGAGGAGTTGAGCTCCTTCGAGTCCACATTCCTTTCCAATTTTCAGGAATGTCTCCATTTCCAATGTCGCCATCTCTGCGTTTCACTGCTGGCTGTTTTCTCCTGCTACCCTTTCCACTGAGCCAACTGAAGAAGTCCCGTCGGAGGTGCCAAAATGTTACGTGTTGAGTCGTAGTCGTAGTATAATATCACACCAGACGCACGCACGTAAGGTTCTTTTAAAGAAACTTCATTCATCTGCAACCCGTCACACGGGCTTAAGGATGTAGACTACACTGGAGTAACAGTTCCAACAATATTTTATTTCAGCGATGCGATCTCCACACAATGCATTCCCAACTGCACCAACACTGATACAATGTCTCCTCTGCAAAATGTCAACACTGGCGACACAATGCGTTTCTCATACAACGTACACCACCGATACGCTGCGTCTCTCACACACGTACCTACGATAAACGGTGTGTCCCTACAACTGACAATGTATGACAATGTACACACGTGCTTCCTAGCACCATCTTTTATAGTAGAACAACTTTCCAGAAAAATCCAACGAATTCACGCAACACAACCAATCAGAACGGAACACGTAACTGAAACTCATAAATATTAATTTAAAAAAATTAAAAAAAAGAACTTTCTAGAATAAACTAAAATAGTCTACAAAAATTCGACTCCTAATTTCAGCCCCAAATCCCAGTGTGTAATGACGTCACACAAGAGTTTGGCAGACCGTTCACGACCTTTCATAATATACATTGACCGGCTGCCAACTTCACGCGCACAGAAAACGACTATGACTAAAAATAGAGGGGCTCTACTACTGTATTGCAAATTGTTGCTTACACTTTGACGTCACACATACGAGGTCACTAGACAGCGCGACATTGCTCGAACGTACTGGTTTATTCTCAGCGAATCTACGCATAACAAAAATCGACCGCTCTTCTCCATGCTACTTTGCTAGAAACTTCCAGACTAATCTTAGCGTATCATAACAAAACCAATTTCGCTCTCTGCACGAACGATAGAAAATCTTACTGAAAAGGTACGTGATTCGTAACCAAGATAGCTCAAATAAATATCGGATCGTTTCCTACGATTAATACATGCATGCTCTCACGGAACAACACAACCACAATCGTAACACTAAAGTTGTGTAATATGACACGTATATCACCGCTGGTATTGTTATGGGTATTATGTCTGGCTCTCTGAAATCTGTTCTTAACTGATCAAAGTGTTGGATATATCTGAAGCGTCAATCGATTTGTCTGTCATTTTTTATTGACAGACAAAATAATAATATACAAATATTACTGCAGGTGTAATATCATTTTATTAACTGTAAAACGTTCATAATGAAGTTTTAGTTTATTTAAGCGTATGACTGTTACACTACATAATAAAATTGTCAAACAAGTTATTGTCATTGCGGACTTCAAAAGTAAGTGATTTAACATCAACAGTTATGATCTGTACAATTAGTGATCGTTCATCTTCAATATCGAAAGTTACACTGCCTGTCATGAATATTGTTGTCGGTTTTGAAAGTTTTATACCAGGTCTTTGGGAGCGTGAATAAATTTTGGTTAATATCCACAACTTCTCTGAAGCATTCTGTGATATCAATGGTTTGTCCGTCCGTCATTTTTATGACCAAAACAAAAGTATAAATTAATTGACTAATCCGTACCCAGTGCTTGATCTGTCTTTAAGATAAGCTTTAGATGCTTAATCGATTTTAGTTTGTTTTTTTACAGCATCTCGTTTATGTTTGCCGGGTATAATATTATTCTCCCTGAGACAGTCTTCAAAGCTGTCGCGGTCCTTACAGTAAAACAAACAGATCTGCCATGTTCATGAGTGGGATCTTGGCAGATGTCGTCATGCTCCCTTGTCAGAAGAAGAAAAAGCGACCCATAAAGATACCTGGCTGCATCCTGAAAAAAATGCAGAGACACTCGTGGCACTCGCCAGAATCATTCTTAACACGAGGTTTCTGGGCAATGTGGCTCATTATTTGAGATTCCGGTAACTATCATTCTTATTTGTCTGTTGTGGATAAATTCATGTTTTTTCACATGCAAGGGCAAAAGCTAACATACTGGTCCTGTCTGTCATCTGCGGTAAAAGACATGTTCTCAGGGATGACCCAAGCCAAAGACTTTAATCCGTATAATCCCACATCCACATTTCAAAGTTGCATGGATGGCTCGACCAGGATAATTCAAGGGTAGTGACAGATTAGCTTGGCGTGATGGCACCAAGCTAATCTGCCACTATCGAGGTATCATGGTCAATCTATCTCCTGCTGTAGGACATCAGGGCTAAATGGGTTAAACTAGACTCAGAGATACTTTGTGCAGAGACCTATTAGTTGCAAGTGTAGCAACACAGTTTACGCTTGACAAATATGGCAGAAATTATTTTTTATTCATCTAGCATATGAGCCATGTCATGAGTAATTTTGAATACATTTTTAATCTTCCGAGATGTTATACAGGCCCCCCACCCGGGTCTGCCCTGGGGGACTTGGGTGGGGTTAACTACTTTTTAGTTCCCAGGGTCACCCTGGTCAGCCCCACAGGGTGGGTTTTCCTCTCTATTCTGGGGCATGAGTTTCTGTCTACCCGTGGTCCATTCACCTGTATTTTCCTATTTTAAACTCTCCCTACTGTCTGCGCTGCCTGTAGCTCTTGATATTGGATGTGTGTTGCTAAATGTTTAGGCCCCATATCGTAGGTTTATTTAACGTATTGGACCGGCTGGCGACATACATTCAATGTTCTGTTTAGTTTGTTTTTTTCACAAGCAGTGCAGGCACGTCCTGAGAAAGCGTTGTTGCTGTCGGGGCGTTAAGCAATGTACAATCAATCTGTTATA
Source organism: Semisulcospira habei (assembly GCA_036245525.1). NCBI lineage: Eukaryota > Metazoa > Mollusca > Gastropoda > Semisulcospiridae > Semisulcospira > Semisulcospira habei. The sequence continues at coordinate 128,764,726 of BTPG01000006.1, forward strand.
CAGGCTAAAGTGTATTATTTATTGTGCCAATGTTATTGATATAGATTTTTTAAAAGTAGAAATGGTGAGTCATGCAATATATTGATGCACATTTGGTTGAGGCATATGTGAACATATATCATATGTCAGCCTTGGTTTTGTCTGGGATGCCTGAAAATTGAGAGAACAACTTCAGAGAACATGTCAGTCTTGACCAGGAGACATGCAAAATAACTGTCTGTGAAGAAAACTTTATTATTTAAAAATTCGGGTAAATGTACGTATCTGTGCATTAGCACGGGCACTGCCGTCTTGGAATCGTTTCACCAGCACATTCTTATGTACTGTGGGAAACGATTTGCGTATTCACCCCCGGTGTACCGAGTGAGAACTCAGCTGGCAGCATTGGACCACAACCTTCACATCGACCTAGATGTGCTGACGAAACCAAATGGAGACACTGGGTGAATGGACTTTACAGAATATTAAATGCATTCTAAGTGTAAAATTTTGGGGGTCTTTTTATTTGTTGATTGAAACATGGAGGGACAAAAAAGCATGTATTCCCTTTCTCAGTTACTCTCTCCCTCTCTTATGTAAACAATACAAGCATGTGTTGTATACTTCCTTTATTACAACCAAACGCACACACACACACACACACACACACACACACACACACACACACATACATATACATATACACATATACACACATATATATATATATATATATATATATATATATATATATAATATATATATATATATATATATATATATATATATATATATATATATATATATATATATATATATATATATATATATATATATATATATATATATATGACCTATTGCCAAAAGGTGTTCCTGAATAGGCAACAAGGGTGCTTGAAAATGAAAAGTGATAGAATTACATGAAAATTCTGTGTTTGACAGTTTGTAGCATTTGCAAATAGTATGTGAAATTGGAAGATGCTCTGTTCCTTAGTTTCAGAGAAATCTCATTTAGAAGTTTTTATATGAGAGTATGTCGGAGGTCAGGTATTACAACACAACGGTGCAACTTTGGGGGTTTTATTGACCCGAGTTGGAAAATGTTTACTTGAACAGTTAAAGGATTAATAAATGTGAATTTATGTTGCAAAACTAAATCATTCAGGTTTTCCGAGTGTCACTGAAAGAGATGAATTGTTGTAATACCTGACATCTGATACGGGTGCTTCTGCAGTTCTGTTTGTTGTAAATGTGAAATGCAGCCACATTCTCATTCAAACCAAAGTCTCAGGCATGTAAAACGAATTAAGAGAGACAACAGCAACATTTCCTATGATCATTTTATTTCAAGTACAGGAAGATCGATGCAAATTTAGGAAAACAGATATTATGTTGGACATCATAGTTACAACAAACTGAACCCGCAGGTTTAACATGACTGTTTTTTACAACAGCGTGTGCCGCATGTGTGTACCCTTTAGAAACCATTTTGGACTGCTTTCCCGTTAATGCTTTAGTTCTACTACTATTGCTTTAAAAATGACTATGAAGTTATATACCAGTTAAGGTTATAATTAAGGTGGTGACTCAGTGTTTATGCCGAGCGACTGTCTAATAGCCGGCGCTGTTCTTAGAGCGACAGGCCCCCAGGTAGCAACTGTGAAAGTATAATTCGTCTTTTTTGTGTGTGGTTTATGCGTATTTCTCATTTGTGTAACTAGTCTCAGCCAAGCAGAAAATTTAAAACCATTATATTACGTGTTTAAGAAATACTATGACAGGCCTCTCTTTAGTTTGCTTTGTGTTAGGGAGGTTCAGGTAGGGTTGGCCCCGTTGGCGCCGTCATGAGACGCCTTCGGTCGGGCTTTACCCGTCCCGAGCCATTGTCCATTTGTTGTTTGTAAACTATTGTGTGAGTGTGGGCGATTGCGAGTTGCACCTGAGGTGGCGAGACAAATTTTCCTCAGTGTACGTGGCAACATGTATTTGCAACAATAAAGTTGATTGATTGATTGATTGATTGATTAAACATTTATCCATTCAAAACCACAAGTCTGCCCCTAAGTCACTTTTCTTCCCCTACAAACACTGCATACACATTTCCTCGTTTGACTGAACTGCTGATAAATCCTTAATACTGCTAAATCATATATCGTTCTTCACTATTCTTCATTTATTTGAAATGCTCATCTTCTGTCTTTGGCTTCTGTCGGTTCAGCTGTGCTCGATCTGTCTGCCTCTCTCATTTGCAGCAGAACAACTGGGTCTTGTGCTTTTCTTTTCCTATATGCTGCACATCGTTCAGCATTTGTTGACTTGGGTTTCTTCCCTTTTGACGTTTCCGTTTTCAAGTGCACAGCCCACAGTCTCCGTCGTATTCTGGTCATCTGAAATTTAAGCAATAATTTAATCTAATGAAAGAAATAACTGGTGCATACACAATCCATTAATTATCCACGAAACACATTGCTATACAAGCAATTTCCATAATAAATGTTTAAAATAAATTTATTTCACACATGGAAATGCGTGTACAATTTCAACACTTCATCTGCATGTTCTACTATCAAACCTGACACTTTCCCTCTCAAGGCCTTTCACTCAATTCCATGGGTGATTCTACGAGATGGAAAGTGTCAACAATGGCGATCTGAGTGCGAAAGGCGTTCTGACAACTCCACCATTTAACAGGCGATTCAGTGAAGGTCCGGTTTACAACATCGGCCGTGTTGCAAATCTGACGTTCGACGCAACAAGCCTTGAAAAGAGAGCTTGTCAACAACAACTACAAACACGCGTGACCGCATTTTCTCTAAATCGGTTTTCATGCTACAAAGTAGAGCATTTTTTTTTCCAAACAAGACGTTCCAAAGAGCAGTCTAGACAAAGATGCTGCACCAAATATCAACTTTCTTTGATCGAACGTCATGTTTACAGCACACGCAATATTGGTAATGTAATGACTTTAAATCTCGCTGAATCATTTTCAACGCACATGTTTGGCGACAACAAACTGCCAAATTCGTTTAATCTGCACAGCTTTTATATGCTATCGGTACAATGCCATATCAATCCTTTGTTCTGCAAAAACTATGTTGAACGTTGATTTAATGCCGAACCGGCGTCAGACAAAGGCGAATATTACCACAAACCTTTCTCAAGTTTTCTCGGTTTGCAGCTTGCCGCTATCATCAATCCAGTATGGCATCCCGTGATACGAAGAAACGATGAGTAAATTTTCAAAACGAAATCGGTAGTATTTGCGAGAAGAAAAAAAAAAAGACGACTATTCCGCTCGAACGTCGATTCTTACAATGAAAATCGGTAGAAGTAAACTCGCCTTTCAAAAAAAGCTGTTTGTGTTTTTATCTTGAAAAATGCAGTGTACACAAGAAGTGATGATCATAATTCGTCTGCTATGAGATTCACATTGTGCGAAGTTCAGGGAAGAGAATTTTGTCGCAAAATTACAACACACCTGACGTTCAACATGCCGTTTTTTTTTAAAATAGAAAATACCTTAATATTTCGCACATAAAAATATCTGTTCTTAACTGGTGAATATTTATACATGTCTTGGCTCACAGAATTGATGATATGAAACCAGTAGGTCGACCTGTTCTTTGCACACCATCACATCGCTCACACGAGGTCGATCGCTGATGCTTTCTGGCAAGGGAAATTTTCAGCCTTGGCCAACATTTTGATCATGCAGTCACTAAACTTCTCAAAATGTGTATGCCATTTTATTTCTAGTGTATATTCAGTCATTTTACCATGATCTCAACTACAAAAAACAGATGAATCAGGACTGGAAGTGCTTTTATTATGCATAAAGTTTGGCCACCCTTCATAGTAACACCTTTTGGCAATGGAGTATGACATAAGCAATTGTTATGATCATTTTGCGTTACTTTGCCTACTGGTAAAATGGGGGTAGGGCGGCAGATTTAGCCACTGTGTCCCCTAAATGCATCACAACATCATAAAATCAGGTTGGGAGTAACTGTGATACTCTATCCTAACCAATAAAGCCTAAACAAAAAGACCTATCAGTTGTATACAAAACTTCTGAGGGCATCGCAAACAACGTACGTTTCCCAATTCGGCACTTTTAAATGGGAAAAAGCTACCATTCACCACGAACGTACCGTAAAGGATGCCGACTTTCCTTATTTCCTTGCACTTTATGCTCACATTATTGAAACTTAATAGGTAAAGAGAGATCAAAATGAAATGGAATAACTTTAGTATTTTTTTTCTAATTAATTTTGTGTATTTTTACAACTTGGGGGTAGGGATACAAAATCAACCACTGTGGCACTCACAGTGATCACAGCATCACCTAGTCAAGTTTATAATAATTGTAGCATCCTGTTGCTATGATGTAAACGGACTGCCAGTGCTATAGAAAATGTCTGAAGGCATCTGACACATTATTTTTGTCTTTTTTGTGATTTCGCGGAAATGACCGTTTACTGAGTGCACAAATACCTTCACTGAGAGCCAGAGATTTAATATTTTTTTTCATTCTGCTTTTTGCAGGGGATGCAGAAGGTGTGCCTTAACATAATATTGCTGATTTGCGCTTCTGGGAAAAAAATTATGATTTCTTTAGAGGAAAACGTTTCTCAACCTCATTTTAGCATCCGCGAAGAGAGTGAAGGGGGCACCCTTGCGCCATAGGCTATATCTCTGGTGTGTTCCTAAGGATTTTAGGGGAACATGACTTAAACATCTCAGGACATACTAAGATACACTTTGAAACCCATCTTATTGAGTACTGGGGAGGGGGGGTGGGGGGGGGGGGGTTGCACGGTAGACCGGGCTAGCTTATGGACTATTAGTACTTGGAGAATTTGCCAGGGAACAATCTGGTAGTACCAAGGCCCCGCTTAGATATTTACAAGACGTCCCTCTCCTACTCTGGTGCAAAATTATGGAACACAGTTCCTGCCGACATTAAAACAGCGCCTTCTTTACGAACGTTCAAGAACCAACTGCATAAATTTATTAAGAACATGTGAAAACATATCGTTCATTTTTTTTCACATACCGTCATTGACTGCAGAAACATTTCCTTATTCATATTCATGTATCATAATACTTTAGACTTGCTGAAGTGTTCTTTGTCATTTCTTTTGCAGCATAACATCACATTTCTTTCTTTCCCGAAGGCCTACAAGGGTCCGTGGAGCAAACCCTACCGACCAATAACGTATTTGTTTTCATTCCTCCACTATTTTCGTAAATAAAATCAAGAAGACATCAGTCCGACCTGGATCACGCCAGACATGACTGACGTCTAAGGAATATACATTTATACACAACAGACTGATGACGTAATTAAAAATATTTCATGACGTTGCTGTCTCCAGTACTGAGAGCTTTTGGTTTCGAACAACACTATGCAACTTTTTACTTTAGAACGTTTTGGTCATCTTTTATAGAACAAAATTCGCATCCAAAACGTCCGCCATTTTTCCGCTACAGGGGTTTTTATATCACGGTCACATGACTAAAGTGACTGGTCGTGTGACGTAGGAAAGAAAACAAATATATATATATATATATATATATATATATATATATATATATATATATATATATATATATATATATATATATATATATATATATATATATATATATATATATATAATTTTTCAATAAATTCTGAGAATGCTGTGCTAATGCCATGGAAATCCAGGCTGGTAAGCTTGCATTGTGTCATCAGGACATCAGCTGTCCTTTTGTGACTGCATCGCTTATTAGATCTTTTGAGCCTTCCACTGAACACCTACTACATAAAGTAATAGGGACTACCCCCAGGCGCCCCGCAACCCGCTGGAGAATATCCAGTCCTCCCCCCGAGAGGGGAGGCTAGTGCATGAATATTCCCAAACAGATCTTGGACCTGCTGGATAGATTTAAGATTTTGCCGCCTACGACCGGTTTCGACCCAAGGTGGGTCTCATCAGGTAGGCATACGGCGTAACCTGAAATTGCAAACACAACGCATATACTAGAAGCCGCCTCCAGAATTTGACTGGTAGCAACCACTAGGCCAGCGTGGATTGCATCCCTAAAGCTTTATGGGGTGTTGCAGTGGAAGAAGACTGACTAATTTTGAAAAGGCAACACCTAGGCAATTTTGTGGTACAATTATTCATTACTTATAACAAAGGCATCGCCCAAGCCAAAAAATGCACTCAATCAGAGTAGCTCCAAGGGACATAATTTTTCAATAAATTCTGAGAATGCTGTGCTAATGCCATGGAAATCCAGGCTGGTAAGCTTGCATTGTGTCATCAGGACATCAGCTGTCCTTTTGTGACTGCATCGCTTATTAGATCTTTTGAGCCTTCCACTGAACACCTACTACATAAAGTAATAGGGACTACCCCCAGGCGCCCCGCAACCCGCTGGAGAATATCCAGTCCTCCCCCCCCCCCCGAGAGGGGAGGCTAGTGCATGAATATTCCCAAACAGATCTTGGACCTGCTGGATAGATTTAAGATTTTGCCGCCTACGACCGGTTTCGACCCAAGGTGGGTCTCATCAGGTAGGCATACGGCGTAACCTGAAATTGCAAACACAACGCATATACTAGAAGCCGCCTCCAGAATTTGACTGGTAGCAACCACTAGGCCAGCGTGCATTGCATCCCTAAAGCTTTATGGGGTGTTGCAGTGGAAGAAGACTGACTAATTTTGAAAAGGCAACACCTAGGCAATTTTGTGGTACAATTATTCATTACTTATAACAAAGGCATCGCCCAAGCCAAAAAATGCACTCAATCAGAGTAGCTCCAAGGGACATAATTTTTCAATAAATTCTGAGAATGCTGTGCTAATGCCATGGAAATCCAGGCTGGTAAGCTTGCATTGTGTCATCAGGACATCAGCTGTCCTTTTGTGACTGCATCGCTTATTAGATCTTTTGAGCCTTCCACTGAACACCTACTACATAAGGTAATAGGGACTACCCCCAGGCGCCCCGCAACCCGCTGGAGAATATCCAGTCCTCCCCCCGAGAGGGGAGGCTAGTGCATGAATATTCCCAAACAGATCTTGGACCTGCTGGATAGATTTAAGATTTTGCCGCCTACGACCGGTTTCGACCCAAGGTGGGTCTCATCAGGTAGGCATACGGCGTAACCTGAAATTGCAAACACAACGCATATACTAGAAGCCGCCTCCAGAATTTGACTGGTAGCAACCACTAGGCCAGCGTGGATTGCATCCCTAAAGCTTTATGGGGTGTTGCAGTGGAAGAAGACTGACTAATTTTGAAAAGGCAACACCTAGGCAATTTTGTGGTACAATTATTCATTACTTATAACAAAGGCATCGCCCAAGCCAAAAAATGCACTCAATCAGAGTAGCTCCAAGGGACATAATTTTTCAATAAATTCTGAGAATGCTGTGCTAATGCCATGGAAATCCAGGCTGGTAAGCTTGCATTGTGTCATCAGGACATCAGCTGTCCTTTTGTGACTGCATCGCTTATTAGATCTTTTTGAGCCTTCCACTGAACACCTACTACATAAAGTAATAGGGACTACCCCCAGTGGAAGGCTCAAAAGATCTAATAAGCGATGCAGTCACAAAAGGACAGCTGATGTCCTGATGACACAATGCAAGCTTACCAGCCTGGATTTCCATGGCATTAGCACAGCATTCTCAGAATTTATTGAAAAATTATGTCCCTTGGAGCTACTCTGATTGAGTGCATTTTTTGGCTTGGGCGATGCCTTTGTTATAAGTAATGAATAATTGTACCACAAAATTGCCTAGGTGTTGCCTTTTCAAAATTAGTCAGTCTTCTTCCACTGCAACACCCCATAAAGCTTTAGGGATGCAATCCACGCTGGCCTAGTGGTTGCTACCAGTCAAATTCTGGAGGCGGCTTCTAGTATATGCGTTGTGTTTGCAATTTCAGGTTACGCCGTATGCCTACCTGATGAGACCCACCTTGGGTCGAAACCGGTCGTAGGCGGCAAAATCTTAAATCTATCCAGCAGGTCCAAGATCTGTTTGGGAATATTCATGCACTAGCCTCCCCTCTCGGGGGGGAGGACTGGATATTCTCCAGCGGGTTGCGGGGCGCCTGGGGGTAGTCCCTATTACCTTATGTAGTAGGTGTTCAGTGGAAGGCTCAAAAGATCTAATAAGCGATGCAGTCACAAAAGGACAGCTGATGTCCTGATGACACAATGCAAGCTTACCAGCCTGGATTTCCATGGCATTAGCACAGCATTCTCAGAATTTATTGAAAAATTATGTCCCTTGGAGCTACTCTGATTGAGTGCATTTTTTGGCTTGGGCGATGCCTTTGTTATAAGCAATGAATATATATATATATATATATATATATATATATATATATATATATATATATATATATATATATATATATATATATTTCTTATTTATTTATTTGTTATTTATTTATTAGATCAAAAGATCTAATAAGCGATACAGTCACAAAAGGGCAGATGATGTCCTGATGACACAATGCAAGCTTACCAGCCTGGAATCCCATGGCATTAGCACAGCATTCTCAGAATTTAATGAAAAATTACGTCTCTTGGAGCTACTCTGATTGAGTGCATTTTTTTGGCTTTGGGCGACGCCTTTGTTAAAAGTAAAGAATAATTGTACCACAAAATTGCCTTTTCAAAATTAGTCTGTCTTCTTCCACTGCAACACCTCATAAAGCTTTAGGGATGCAATCCACGTTGTACTAGTGGTGCTACCAGTAAATTCTGGAGGCGGCTTCTAGTACATGCGTTGTGTTTGCAATTTCAGGTTACGCCGTATGCCTACCTGAAGAGCCCCCCCCCCCCCCCCCCCCCCCCGAAACCGGTTGTAGGCGGCAAAAACTTTAAATCTACTCAGCAGATCCAATATCTGTTTGGGAATATTTTCTATCTTCCCCCCTCGGATATTCACCAGCGGATGGCGGGGCGCCTGTTGCTTTATGTAGTAGGTGTTCAGTGGAAGGCTCAAAAGATCTAATAAGCGATGCAGTCACAAAAGGGCAGCTGATGTCTTGATGACACAATGCAAGCTTACCAGCCTGGAATCCCATGGCATTAGCACAGCTTTCTCAGAATTTAATGAAAAAGTATATATATATATATATATATATATATATATATATATATATATAATATATATATATATATATATATATATATATATATATATATATATATATATATATATATATATATATATATATATATATATATCCTTAAAATGTGAAGAAAGGATCCACATACACCACGTAGTTTAGGAGGAGTTACACTTTTATTCTATGCACAAATTTTCGCCCTCTCAGCGAGGGCTACTTCAAGGGAGAAAATTTGTGCTAGAATAAAAGTGTAACTCCTCCTAAACTACGTAACTACGTGGTGTATGTGGATCCTTTCTTCACATTTTAAGTATTTCACTTCTGCTTGGATCCATATTTGGAGTGTGTGGTGCCAGCTTTCTTGGACTGGTTATATATATATATATATATATATATATATATATATATATATATATATATATATATATATATATATATATATATATATATATATATATATATATATATATATATATATATATTTCCATGGCATTAGCACAGCATTCTCAGAATTTATTGAAAAATTATATATATATATATATATATATATATATATATATATATATATATATATATATATATATATATATATATATATATATATATATATATATATATATATATATATATATATTATATATATATATATATATATATATATATATATATATATATATATATATATATATATATATATATATATATATATATATATATATATATATATATATGAAATTATTGCCCCCGGACGTCCCCCCCCCCCCCCCATTCCCCTCGCCGTATCGGCGCCAGGATTCACGCTCGCCTTTGAGGGAGCGAGCTCGACCGTCCACCTCCCCGCGGCGAGATTCGCGCTCCAGGTTTCGACCCCGGAACGTTAGAGATTATAGCCGTTCGCCCAGCAGTCGCCGGGCTATTCGCCGAAATGTCAGCTCGCCCCGCCGGTCCTCGCGAGGACGTTCGTCCGGATCGCCGCGCTGTACCTCTCGTCCCCGACGCCAGGTGAGCCCGCTCTCTTCCCCGGACAGGGTCCGGGATCGTCGCTTCTCTCGTCTGGGTTCTCTGTGGCCTTCCCGCGACCCCGGTCCCCACACCCTCTCTCGTTCAGGAGTTAGTATTTCCCCTCCTCCCCCCCCCCCCCCTCGGCGCTTGGAGGCGGCGGATGCGGACGACGTTATTAGCCTTCACCCAGAAGACTCTGCCTCGGCCCTGTTTCAAGTTGACCGGCGTCCTGCATCCCCGACCCCTCCCACTCGTTTGCCTCGCAGCCTGTCTTCGTCATCTGACTACGCGGCACCGAGGTTGGAGACCCGACGCTCGTTGGAGGAGGCCGCGCGACTTATTTCGGGCATTCTCCAGCTGGAGGCTTGCCCCCCGGTCCCACCGCTCAAGAGGAGGGCCTCGGCCTGGGTGGTGGCACCGCACCAGCCCAAGAGACTGAAGTCCCTGCCTCAGCCACCCGGTTTCCGGGATCTCTCGGACGCGTTTTCCGCACATCTGCAAGGACCCATGACGGACTCGGGATTTTTCTCCGACAGCAAGTGGCCGGCTGGAGTAGACATCAAATTCCGCCAATGATGGTATACCGGTCACTCCCAATTCTTCTCCTGCCCCCGTCCTTCGCTCGATGCCGCAGCAGAGTTACAGGCAGTAGGACGCAGGGCCATAAAGCAACGGACGCCGCAAGGTACGCAACGCCTTGGCCTGTGCAGCCTTCCTGGAATTAACCACGCAGGCGGTCATCAGATGTGTGGAGGACAACTGGGGCCCGGATTCCGCTCCTCCGCTGCGCGACCTTCACTCGTTAGCGGTCGTGGCGAATCGGGTGGCGTATCACACCTCAGTTAACACCATGGTGGCGGCAGCCAACTGCGATCTGATGATGAGAGACGTCGTTCTCGCGGCCTGCTCACGGATGCCAGCGACGTTCCGGTCTCAGCTACGCCGAGCCCCACTGGGAGGCTCTAGTCTGTTTGAACCTACCTGGCAGACGGTCAAGGACACGAACAAAGATCTATGGCCCAGCGTGCCTGGACTTTCCTCCGCTCACTTTCAGGCTGCCCGCAAGGCCGTGGGTTGAGCCATGCGGACCTCCAGACCCTTCACCCGCCCTGCTAGAGGCTTCCGCGGCTCCGGTCGCACCTACCCCCCCCCCCCTCCCGGACGCCCCGCTTCTTCCTGGCCCCGGCCCCTCCTGGCCTCGGAGCGCCCGGCGACCCGGGCTTGGCAGGGCCCCTGACTCGCCTACTATGTTGCCCCCGCCGACGTCTGCAGGGTCTCTAGTCGGCGGGGGGCTAGCGCTGCACAGCGACACGTGGCGTTCGCTGCTGCCGGACGACTCTTGGATCCTCTCTACCATCTCGGAGGGTCTTCAGATCTCTTTTCGGGTGTCCGCCTCCGCTTCGGCGCTCCCCGCTCTGGACGCAGGTTCCGGGCGACCAGATCAAGGCTCAAACGCTTCAAGGGGAGGTGAATACCTTGCTTTAGAAGGCCGCCACAGAGGTGGTGCCGCGTCACGACTCACCAGCCTTCTACAGCCGACTCTTTGTCGTGCCAAAGCCGGACGGCAGGTGGCGGCCGGTCATAGATCTCTCGGCGCTGAACAAGTACATTACCGCGCCGACTTTCCGGATGGAGACTACCAGAGCCTTAAAAGCGTCGGTCCAACCCATGGACTTCGCCGTCAGTCTCGACTTGGCCGACGCTTATCTACACGTGCCCATGCACCCCTCAGCGCGCTGTTACCTTCGCTTTGCCTACCGCGGGGTGGTCTACCAGTTCCGCGCCCTCCCCTTTGGCCTCAACCTCAGCCCCTGGGTCTTCACCAGGATTATGGACGTGGTGGTGGCCAGGGCCAGGCGGTCGTCTTCGAGCCCGACCTCCAACTATCTCGACGACCTACGCTCTTTCGGGCGACAGGGACGCGCTGCTCTCACTGCTACGGCGACTCGGCTCCCTGGTCAACTTGGGGAAGTCGGACCTCACGCCCTTCCGCAGATTTACCCACTTGGGCATGGATTTCCTGACCGACCTCAACATGGTGAGACTACCCGAGGTGCGGGTCCAGAAGCTGGTGGGACTAGCCCTGCAAGTGTCCCGCTCCGAAGGGATTCCGGCTAGAGTGTGGCTACAGCTTCTGGGCCTCATGGGTCATAAGTTACTTCTGGGGGCTCACGTGCGAAGCAAAAGTGAGTCTATGTTCTGGGCCAGTGGTCGCCCCGGCGTCCGTCCGCCGTCGTCCGGGCTCAAGAAATACATGAACAATTGCCATATTTGGACAAAATGTGTTTTTGTTTTCTTAAATACTATTCACGACTTTAAACCCAAACTTGGTACAGAGATACCTGATGGTAAGACCGATCTATGCATACTAATTTGGATGACCTCTTGGAAAGGTCAAGTGTCACAAGAGCTTAAGAAATAGGTAAAAAAATAGCCACATTTTGACAAAAGATCTTTTTTTGTCAAATACTGTTCACAACTTTAAACCCAAATTTGGTACAGAGATACCTGACGGCAAGTCCTATCTATGCATACTAATTTGGATGAGCCCTCGGAAAGGTCAAGGGTCACGAGAGGTAAGCAAATGTGTGTAAAATGCCAATTTTGAATAGAATTGTAGTTATTATCAACAGTTTTGCAAAGTTTTCTATCCAATTTGGCACATAGGTAGTTGATGATGATAAGACCTTCCTATGTAATACTAATTTAGTCGACTCATGGCAAAGGTCAAGGTCATGGGGGTTTGACAGATGTGTAAAAACTGATTAAATTTTGAGAAAATATGGATTTTGCTGGTGCAGAAGCCATCCCTTTACTTATTGTCACAAAAATCACACATGTTGATCGGTCACACACGTGAGCCATAAGGGCTTTGCCTTTCTTCAGGGGTTCGCTACACGGACCTTTGTAGGCCTGAGGGAGGTCAAAGGAATCATTGTACCCCGAAGGCCGAAGGCCTGAGGGGTACAATGATTCCTTTGACCTCCCGAAGGCCTACAAGGGCCTGTGCAGCGAACCCCTCCGACCAATAACATATTTGTTTTTATTCCTCCAATATTTGCGTAAAAGAAATCAAGAAGACATCTTGCGACCTGGATCACGCCAGACATGACTGACGTCAAAGGAATATACATTTATACATAATAGACTTATGACGTAATTTAAAATGTCATGACGTTGCCGTCTCTAGTACTGAGTGTGCTTGTTGTTTCGAACAACACTAAGTAACTTTGTACTTTAGAACGTTTGGCGATCTTTTATAGAACAAAACTGGCATCCAAGATGCGTCATCGAGAGGGCTACAAAACTTCCGCGATTTTTCACTACAGGGGTTTTTATATCACGGTCACATGGTACGGTTTGTGCTAAAGTGACTGGTCGTGTGACGTTGGGATGAAAACAAATGTTTTCCTCCCTACGTCACACGACAAGTCAGGAACAGGTCGACCTACTGGTTTCATATCATCAATTCTGTGAGGCAAGACATGTATAAATATTCACCAGTTAAAAACAGATATTTTCATGTGCGAAATATTGAGGTATTGCCTATTAAAAAAAAAACAAAAAAAAAAAAAAAAAAAAAAACGGCATATTGAACGTCAGGCGTGTTGTAATTTTGCGACAGAAAATCTATTCTCTGAACTTCGCACAAGGTGAACCTCATGGCAGACGAATTATGACCATCACTTCTTCTTCTGTACATGCATAATGCACCCACTTCGCATGTTTCAATATAAAAACACAAACAGACTTTTTTGAAAGGCGAGTTTACTTCCACCGGTTTTCGTTGTAAGAATCGACGTTCGACATAGGTGTCTTTTTTTTTCTCTCTCAACTGCTGCCGATTTCGTTTTGAACATTTACCTATAGTTTCTTCGTATCACGTGATGCATAGGCGCCATGATGGATTGATGATTGCGGCAAGCTTCAAACCGACAGAACTCGAGAAATTTTTGTTGTAATATTCGCCTTTGTCTGACGTCCGACATAAAAACAACGTTTAACATAGTTTCTGTACAGTTTTTGCACAACAGTTACCTAGACAAAGGATTGATGTGGCAATTGTACCGATAGGATTTACAAGCTGTGCAGATTGAAACGAATTTGGCAGTTTGTTGTCGCCAACCATGTGCGTTGAAAACGATTTAGCGAGATTTACGTCATTGCATTACCACAATGCGTGTGTTGTAAACATGACGTTCGATCAAAAAAAAGTTGATATTTCGTGTAGCATCTTTGTCCAGACCGCTCTCTGGAGCGTCTGGTTCCCTGACATGTGTAGCAAAACACACGTGACATCACTATATTTGTCTATTTCTCCTGCAATTTCCAGTTGCTTAAAAGCTCATACTGACCATCTGTCACTATCCTAATAGATCTCTGAGCTGACTATGACTTGAGACACATACGAAAGGGTTTTGGTCCCAGTGTAAATAAAACAAAATAACATATTTTAATATGAATGTAAGAATTTTTCTTTTACACTGTTTTAACCTTCGTTGTGGTGAGCCACATTTGAGAAGAAATGAGTGTAGAACGAGATGTGATTTGCTGTTTTAAGGATTGATGAGCAGTTAAATAAATGATTGATTGATTGTACGTTGCTTAACGTCCCGACAGCAACAAGGCTTTCTCAGGACGTGCCTGCACTGCTTGTGGAAAAAAAAAAAAAAAAAAAAAAACTAAACAGAAAATTGAATGTATGTCGCCAGCCGGTCAAATACGTTAAATAAACCTACAACATGGGGCCTAAATAAAGCTAAGACCATTTAGCAACACACATCCAATATCAAGAGCTACAGGCAGTGCAGACAGTAGGGAGAGTTTTAAAAAGGCAAATACAGGTGAATGGACAAAGGGTAGACAGAAACACATGCCCCAGAATAGAGAGAAAAACCCACCCTGTGGGGCTGACCAGGGTGACCCTGGGAACTAAAAAATACCTAACCCCACCCAAGTCCCCCAAGGCAGACCCGGGTGGGGTAGTTAAATAAATGAAATGAGGAATAGTGCAGAACGATATGTGATTTAGCAGTATTGCGGATTGATCAGCAGTTCAGGTAAAGGAGGAAATGTGTATATGCAGTGTTTGTAGGGGACGAACAGTGATTTGTGGGCAGACTTGTGGTTTTGGATGGATAAATGTTTAAACCTCCGTTCAGTTTGTTGTAATTATGATGTTCGACATAATATCTGTTTTCCTGAATTTGAATTGATCTTCCGGTACTGAAATAAAATGATCATAGGAAATGTTGCTGTTGTCTCTCTTAATTCTTTTTACATGCCTTAGACTGAGTTTGAATGAGAATGTGGCTGCATTTCACATTTACAACAAACAGAAAGAAGCACCCCTGTCGGATGTCAGGAATTACAACAATTTATCTCTTTCAGTGACACTCTGAAAACCTGAATGATTTAGTTTTGCAACAGAAATTCACATTTACTAATCTTTTTAACTGTTCAAGTAAACATTTTCCAACTTGGATCAATAAAAAACAAAAAACGCACTTACACCGTTGTGTTGTAATACCTGACCTTCCACATAATCTCATATAAAAACGTCTGAATGAGATTTCTCTGAAACTAAGGAAAAAACTATATACCAATTTCACATGCTATTTGCAAATGCTACAAACTGTCCAACACAGAATTTTCATGTAATTCTATCACTTTTCATTTTCAAGCACCCTTGTTGCCTTTTCAGTAACATCTTTTGGCAATAGGTCATATATATATATATATATATATATATATATATATATATATATATATATATATATATATATATATATATATATATATATATATATATATATATATATATATATATATATATATATATATACAGATATGAACCTGACATGTTAATGCAGACAGTCAAACTATTACATAATCTGCAGCAACAGTAGATTAGGTAATAGGAAACTTGTCACTAACTATACGAATAGTAGCATATGGGAGCCGAACATACTATTACTTCTGAAGTAAATATTTATGGATGCGGTCTTTGAAGACGCTAATCTTACAAATTGATTCAGGTGTGGAGGTAAAATATTCCACGCTTTAGCACCTGAAAAGGACAGGCTGGTTTTACAGATGTCTAATCTAATTTTTGGAAGGTGGATCGAACTATTTCTCGTGTTTTTTCCTACTATTGTCGGAAAATAGAGTTCTTAGATAGGGACGGTGGGGCTTTTCCTTGCACGATCTTGTGCAGTCAGTAGAACCGATGAACTTCAAACTGTTAATTCAATGTTAGTAACTTGAGAGATTTTAATTTTTCGTCAGTCGGAGTAGAACCGGAAAGTATTAATTTTATGCCCCGATGATACAAGGAATTAACTTTTCTTCATATGAACTTCGCTGCATCCATCCCAGACGGTAGAACTGTAGTCACAATGCGTTTTAATATGTGGAAAAAGAGTTTACGGATATCAGTATTAACTATATGGCGTAGTTTTGGTAACAGAAATAGATTTTTGGAGTTTGTTTTGCATATAGAGTCAGTGTGCGGTTTCCAGCTTAATTGGTTGTCTACTATAACGCCTAATAAGCGATGCTTAGTTACTTGTTCTACAGGCAGGCTATATAAGGAGAGTGTTAAAGGTGGGTAGGCCATGCTGGTGTTTCGGACGTGTAGTAACTAACATGCTCTTTGTCTTTAGAATACTAATACTATGTGATTATCACTGCACCAGCCACAGAGACAGAGACAGAAGAAACAGAAACACTGAGGCTGAAACAGACAGACACCGAGAGGATGAGACACTGACTGATAGACAGACAGACAGAAGAGGCAGAAATTGACTGACAGACAAACCGACGAACCGTCATGAACTCTGAAAAATGGAGCTGATTATCTGATTAGTATGCAGACGCTTTTTATTTCGTGCCCAACTCTATTTAACAAATAATGTAAAAAGAATCCGACACTCACTGTCAGTGTTTCAGTGACTTATGCGTAGGATTTACATGCAAACCAAGGGGAATCACAGCGCTGGACAGACAACAGTTAGATCCCCTGCCCCCGCCTATCAGGCACCCAATCGCCAGCCCACAGAGAAATACGCAGGTATAGAATAAGACGATCATTTCCATCCTCAAACGAATGGATCAGGTCTCTTATATAACCCATGTCTTTCTCCGGAACTTAGGAAGTGGGCAGGAGAAACATACATACACAAACATGAAGGTGCGCTACTATATGTGGTCGGGTAAATACCCTGATTTCCCACAGTAGATGCACTGAACATTACACAACAATGTAACGATACAAATTTGCCTCGAGTTATAGATACTCACAAACCAGATAGGTGAGGCTAGCGCTGGCAGAATTGTATGCAAACCAAGGGGAATTACAGCGCTGGACAGACAACAGTTAGATCCCCTGCCCCCGCCTATCAGGCACCCAATCGCCAGCCCACAGAGAAATACGCAGGTATAGAATAAGACGATCATTTCCATCCTCAAACGAATGGATCAGGTCTCTTATATAACCCATGTCTTTCTCCGGAACTTAGGAAGTGGGCAGGAGAAACATACATGCACAAACATGTATTCATACGCTCTATGTGTGCGTTTCATTGTAGGGGATGTAACTCTCACGTGCAAAACAAGAGTTGCGTCATGCAAAGATCACCTGCTGTCACCGACAGGTTATAGCAGGGGAAGGATCAACCATAATAATTCAACGGTGGTGTCATCAGGCGTCCAGCAAAACTGGTATTACCATTGAATTATAATGTCCAGTCCGTCTCCTGCAACTGGTTCATAGTCGTTAGGTGACATGTCAGTTTAAATTTAATAAATGCTGCCTTGGGGCTGAATGCCTACCTTTTCTCCAGGCAATCTTAAAAACTAATTATGCATCAACACACAGACACCAAAAGACATGCAAACCATAACTCAGAGACACAGTTTTTAAACCTGTTTCTTTAATCAGCGGCATTCGTGTCAACATGATTTGATTTTTGAAATTGATGGTAAACTAATTAAACTGCATAAGAACTGTTGGAAAAAAATGATCTTGAAACCCTTGAAGCAGCCCACTATCTCACAATGTACGTGTTGCTCTGTGATTCTAAACATAGGCCTAAAGCCATCAGGTCAAACATCACAGACCAGCACATATTTGAGAGCACCAAGAGAACTGCGACATGCACTATTGTTTTTTTTGTTTTTTTGTTTTGAAAAGCACACTGAAAGACACATGTACATAACCAGTGAAACTGTTCACCAAAGGTAAAGTCATAATTTGTTATTTTCTTTCAACATTTGGTTGTCGTTAGCAGCTTTGTCACTATGATTTCTGCAGGAATCAATGTGACAAAACCACTGACGAGAGCAAAAGGGTTAAAAATGGATTATACATTTAAATCAAAATACCAAAGTCTGCAACAGATCATCAACAGATGTTTTCCACCAATCAAAGGCACTGTGTGCCTGAAATAAAGATTTGTTGGCTGTCAACAATTTGCATAAGAGTGATAACAAAGCACTTGGCAAAACAAACCACACATAAAACTGTGCTGAACAAAATAATATAAGACCACAATCTCTGAAAAACTGAGCAAAAATCTGCATTGCAAACAATTTGTAAAAACAGTTATGTCGTGGAGGGAATCAATTAAATATAAAATATCTCTTTTTCTCAACAGCCATACCCCCCCCCCCCCCCCCCTCCACACGCACAGAAGGGCACCGAAGACTAAAGTAGTTTACTCATGTTAGACATTTTTTAAAAGTCTATCAGTCATAACAATTTAAGGCAACTTTGCAAACAAACTAAACATTGTAACAGAGACAATACATAAAGTCTATGGGTGAAAGTTGGCTAATGGAAAGACAAAAACCTGTAAATTCTGAACATCATGTACGAAAATTTCTATTTGTTCACAATCAAAACCCTTTCTTATATTAGTAACAAAAGTAGACATTGCGTTCCAGACTTAAAGAAATGACAAAAAATGTTGGAAAATGCACACACAAAAATTGTTGGCACAACACTAATGTCCTTCAGTACATGCATTTTCACAATTAGCAACTTTCACTCTTAAAAGCCAGATGAAAATGTGTTTTCAAGACTTGGTTTCCAACCATTTTAAGAAACAAACACATACACATTGTGTGTGTGTGTGTGTGTGTGTGTGTGTGTGTGTGTGTGTGTGCACGTGAGTAGCTTAATTATATTTTGATGTGTTTAATGTTCTTTTATGTTGCGCAGCACCGCAACGATTTCCTAATGTATTACTACATATGGCAACAGACTTCTATCATCATACACAAGCCACATGTTGCTGCTGTGCATTTTATCACACACATTATAAAGAGATGAAATGAAATAAAAACGCAAGGCTTGAAGGAACATTCCTTAGATCATGATTATTGTGTTTACTCTATTAAAGTTGATCCCTATACCTTGGCATTTCAAGTAGCAAGCACTGTCAGTAATAAAATCTTGACACCACAATTGTGAACACATAATTATGGGAGAACTGAACAAAAATCTGGAATTTATCGGAAAAAAGAATTTCTAAAAAATGTGGTCTTTCAATAAGTCAATAACAGAAAGCGAGCTTGTGATGGTTACCTTTGTAATATCCATACCTGAGGTATACTGGAATAGTGAGGAAAATGTGGTAAAACAGATGAAATGTGGTTCAAAATAAAACAAGCAATTCTCAATGTAGAACTGAATGAAATAAATTCTGTAGAACCTATTTAGCAATCACCTTTTCTGCAAGGAAAAAAAAAAGTCTTGTAAGATGGGTGCTCTCTCACAAGGTCTTGAATTAGGCAAATGTATCACCTGTCATTAAAGACCATCAAAGCCACCTAAATGATACGGTCTTTAATGACACTCAAGTGATCTTGCAAAAGGGTCGTCGACCACAAGAGGTTTTGCTGTAGCAGATACTGATATGTATGTCTAAATGACAATAATACTCAAACCACCAAAAGCCTAATTTCTACATCTTATTGTTAACCCCCTTGTGCATCCAGCCACAGGTTCAGAGTATTGTTGTGTGCACATACATAGGAGCAAAACTGTATCATACTCAGCATATCACAATCAAAATATCAATTAAAACCACATTTCTCACAAGACAACACACTTATTCACATCCTGTCACATTTATTAACTCATTACATCCTGAGGACGAAATCATGCTATTTTAGGATACCCTTTGACATCTATGTCACAGTTCTGGAGACAGACTGACCATGATAGTTCAGGGATGGTGCCAGAATAACTTGGTGCCTACAGACACCAACATAGTCTGACACCGCCCGTGAACTGTCATGGCTGATCCACATACTGTCATATTACGTGAGGGCTTTATGGGTTAAAATCACAACCAAACTTCAAGTACAAAACTAAGGTGCAACTCCAGCCATTCAAGATCATGTGAAGCCAAACTTGCATTATTCAGAATTTTTAAAAAATGCTCACATTGTCACAGCCACAAACATTGTACAGTTAATCCTTTGGCTGTCAATAGCTGTGTTTGTCACGATGATACCTGCAGAATCGTCATGACAAAACGCTACGGACAGCCAAAGGGTTAAAGAAAGAACTCGCTTTAAATTTCTTAATGCATCTACATGTACTTTCACTCAGTGAAACTTTCAGTCAACGAAGCCACAAAGCTGTTACGTGGTGGAGTTGTAGTCGTAGTATGATAAACACACCAGACGCACGCACGTAAGGTTCTTTTAAATAAACTTCATTCAGCTGCAATCCGTCACACGTGGCTTAAGGATGTAGACAATACTGGAGTAACAGTTCCAACAATATTTTAATTCAGCGATGCGATCTCCACACAATGCATTTCCAAATGCACTAACACTGATAAAAAGTCTCTTCTGCAATGTCCACACTCATACACAGCGTCTCACACAATGTACACCCTATACGGGCCACGTACCTACGATAAACTGCGTGTCTCTACCACTGATAATGTAAGACAATGTACGAACGTGCTTTCCTAGCGCCCTCTTTATATATACTACCAATTTCCAGAATCATCTAAGAAAATCATACAACGCAACCAATCAGAACGAAACACGCAACCGAAACTCATTAACAAGAATTTTCTGGAATCACTAAAATAGGCTACAAAAACTCGGCTGCTCATTTCAGCTCTAAATCCTAATGTATAATGAAGTCACATAAAAGTATGGTAGCCCTATCACGACCTTGCATATCCTCTCTAGAAGATTCTCGACCTTCCACAAAACAAAAAAAAGGCTGCTCAATTCACGCGCATAGAAAAACAAAATGTTGCGAACTGTTGCCAACTACCCGACGTCACACATACGAGGTCACTAGACAGTGCGACCTTTCTAGAACGTTCTGGACTAAACTTAGCGTATCATAATGAAGTGAAATCCGCTCTGCGCGACCGAAAAAAAAAATGTTACTTAAAAAGATACGTGAATCATAACCATGATAGCTCAAATAAATATTGGATCGTTTCCTACGATTAACACATGGATGCTCTCACAGGACAACACAACCACAATCGTAACAAAAGCAGCCAGTGAAAAATGTCGTTTAACCACCATGTGCATGCAGCCACAGCTTACAGTATTGGTGGTTGCATGCACAAGGTTTCAGTTTTGTGAAATTCAGTGCACACAACCACAAACACATGCACAACTACAAATACTAAGAATCCTCACCCAGTGACATCAGATCAATAGCGGAATCTGAAAAAACACTGGTATCTGGTAATCTCATATCATCACAACAAACACAATTTACTGCCCTAATTTTATTACACAAATTATTAACAGTGCAAATCACTTTAACTCATTCATTTTCAGTGAAAGACACATAATATCCATGGATCATGATAGTTGAATGCTAGTGTCTTATGTTACTCATGCCTGGCAGCACTGTTTCTCATCTTAACCCTTTTCATTCTGAGACACCCATTGCATTAAATAAATTAGACTATAACAGTTCAAGGATGGTGCCAGACTAGCGTGGCACCCAAGGCGTCAAGCTATTCTGTCATCACCCTTGAACTAAAATGCTTGATCTATCTCCTAATCTGTAATGTAGCCTTCATAGAACAATGAGCATTTTTTTACAAATCGGCCTCAGGATGTAATGGGTTAACTGAAACTGCTTATGTGATTGCCCGAAGCTAACCCCCTTGTGCATGCAGAAACTGATACTGTTTACAGCACCGATGGCTGCATCCGCAAAAGTGTCAACTGCTAGTGGCAATATTTCTTAAAAAATGTACCTCAGTAATGGCATGAAGATTTACTGTGTGATGCTGCCTAATCTCATAAAAACAAAAACAAATTATCAATTATCTCCTTCATTCACAACTGAAAAGGCTCACATCTTGTAATGCATTTTTTAAAAAAATTGGATGGACACTGAGATCAAGTAGTTAAACATTTGCAGAGCATTGACTCCCTCCGTCTGCGGATCAACTCAGGCTGATCTTAATTAGCAAGAAACATAGAGTTTCATGTGCCCCTTCATCTGCACGGACTCAGGAGAATCTCTGCCTTTTGCAGATGCATGGCCAAGGGACAGCCCAGTCTTTGTTTTGTCCTTTTCTTTCGAACACCTCACCACGGAATATGTGCTGCCATCGTAATGTGTTGAACACCCATAGCACAGTTTGCCTTTGAAACACAGATGTACATGGTACCATGGAACTCCACGAGTTCCACAACTGTTGGGAATGAGGAGCTATGCCTCATGTAGAAAGATGAATGGTACTCTAGTTTCAGAAGGGCTGTCAGTCAAGATCTGAGTCTGATTCACTCAACACGCTGTCCTGTAGAAGAGAGAAAAGAAATTTTAAAGCCAGAAATCTCAAAATATTGTTGTCGTATTAAATATTAAAAGACAGCCATCAAACTTCCAACAACATCATTTTGGAAAGTATTTTAACCCTCTGACTATCTGTAGCACTTTCTGTCAAGTGATTCCCTAAGGATTCACCTTGACAAACAGCGCCACAGACAGCCAAATTAAGGTGGTAGCATTGTACATATGAAGAAGCTTTAGAAATGACTTTTTTGTGTTCTCTAGGGTCCCAGCCATTCATTACACACAATGCCTACATGACTCAAGCTCTATCCTAACACTTTTTTAAAAATTGCCGCTTAACTATTTGAAGTCATGTCAGCAATATATCCGTGATCAGGGACATATCTGTGACGATTTCTGAGATTTTTCATAGTTCGACTATGGTCTAGGGGAACTAACCCTATATGTTGTTAGAAAGACCCGGCTGTCCCTTTGTATGGACTCAAACTCCTATATTTATGTTTGCTTGAGGTCAAAATGTGTACTTTACGAAGTGCCGGCTCTGTTCTATGACTAAAATCTTTTTTTTTTGAAAAGCCATTTGTAAAGGCATTTTACTCATTGTGTAAGGTAAGATGCTTCTATTGCATGCATATTATAATAGGTTTCTTTTAAAGTAAAAAGATTAAGAAAAGAGAGCAAAAAGATTAAATGTTTTAATGATTATTTGTCTGTTTCGGAATTATTTGTTTAAAAAGAATTTTGACATACCCCCCAAAATGTGCATCAGCAGCTGATGCAGTAGTGCCAAAATGTGATTCTTCAAAGCATTAAATAACATAATTCAATTTTGTTGTGTCTTGACAAAATAGTCTCTCTTGTCCTCTTAAAACTCTGTGCTAGTTGGAAGGGTGACAAACAGGTGCAGGTCCTGAAAGGCCAGCCATTAATTTGCACCGAACAGTCAAACTGAGACTGACTTGTGCTCTCAGGATTTGGGTTATATGTCATCACACAAAATGTAGCTTCATCAGTTCATGCCATAACATTTGTTCTTCAAAATCTGATATGGTTATTAGTACTGAGAACAAAAAAAAAACCAAAACATGCAGGGGCTAAAAAAGTCGTTTCTTTAGTAGTGTCATAATTCTTGGCGCATACATAATTAAACATCCTATGTCTGTGTTTTCAGACAGCACTTTCTAAATGACTGTAGCAGGCATTCTTAATTTTGTGGGCAGACTCACGATATTTACTTTATGTATCTTGAAGCTGTACTGGTATGACATATTCCATTATAATTCATTAATTTACCTCACCATTTCAGGAAACAATTTTAAAATCAATATGTGGATACACGACTGTGCTAACATTTTCATAAAGAAAGTAATAGCATGCCAATTTAGCCAGTCTAAGCCTTCAGCAGGCCTCCCGTTTTAGTGCGTCTCTGATGCACGGAAACTCAAAATGATGTACTGAAAGTGTTACGAAGGGGTAGGCAGACACACTATAATTCAGCGCATTTGTGTCCGAGATGCACTATGCTTGTGCCGTCGTTCATACCTTAACAGTGTCAGTTGTTCTGTTTTTAGTGATGAGTTGGCTCGTTTAGCTGCGGCTGTGGTCAGATTCAACTGACACTGGAGTCCACGCGAGTATAACTGGACGGACAACTGTTAGTTTACAAGTGGTGCCAGTATATTATATCACAAAGTGCGCACTGCATGTTGAACGCGCTATGCGCGGTGACATCAGCCATTCATACTATTATGGGATACGGCATCGTTTTGCATTGACTTTCGATTTTGAGTCCTGTCAAGTTGTGGAAAATGGTGCTCAGCATTGCATCACATACCAAAAGAATGTTAATTTCAGTCTGGTTCCAGATCCATCGTATACACAAAGTTTCATGACAGAGGTCTAGATTTGGTTCTCGTCACTTGTTTCTTTGTGTATTTCGAGCAAGTTTTTACTTTGGTAAGCTGGCCATGTACTGCTCTCGTCAGTGGACCAAACCAGAGCACATTTCCTCACTTTGGTTGGGGGTTCTGTGGCTTTACTTTTTTGTTAGTATTTAGTTTTGTTGATATTTATTGCGTTTCTGGGTGCTGTTTGTTGTATCCTTGCTTTCCAGTGTGTGTTATTTCGCGTCCAGTTGTTTGTTAGATTTTAGACCGCTTAGTGTTGTTCACTGGAAATTAGTTATTTGCTGTTTTGCCGTTCACTGCATTTTTTCCTTGGTTCTTAACCCTTATCATTCGGAATACACCAGTGTGTGAAGCAAGTGTGACTAAAATAGTTCAAGGGTAGGGCCATAATAGCTTGGCGCCTCTAGACGCCAAGCTATTCTGGCACTACTCTTGAACTAAAGCCATTGGTCTATATCCTTATCTGTAAGTACTATAATGTAGCTTGCATATGGCAGTGTACAAATTTGAAGCTTTTAGCCTCAGTATGATATGGGTTAATGGTAGATTATTCTGGCATTGCTTTGCCGTTCACTGTGGTTTTGCGGTCGGTTCTTGATGGTAGATTATTCTGGCATTGTTTTGTCATTGACTGTATTCTTGGGAGAGGGTGGGATGTGTAGTTTTCTTTCCCCTACGGCTTAAAGTGGTTCATCCTGTAAAAGGACTGTTGTCTTTGAAGACCTTGTGTAAACACATTATGACGTCTCTAGGAAATGGCCATGTTCCTTTGCTCTTGTTGACATGGTAGATTATTCTAGCAGTGTTCTGCCATTCATAGCATTTGTTGGGAGGAGGTTTGGATTCTTCATTCCCTTATGATTTAATTTGGTTTGTCATGTTAAGTAACTGTGTGTCTTTTGTGAGATGTTCTGTAAACACATTTAAAGAAGACAGAGAGGTAATTGAGTTAATAGATTTATTAAAAAAAAACAAAAAAACATACAAATGATGCAGTTTTCTTAAATCAATTTTGTTACCCTTTATTATGCTGAGATGGGGGTCTACCCTCTAAAATGTACACTTGGGGGTCTACAGACCCTTCAAGCTGTTGTGAAAACAGGAGCCCTGCTTCAAGCACGTGAAAAAAACATCATGCATGCCCAATTAAAGATTTCCAATGTTTTTTTTTGTTTTTTTTATACAGACAATGAAACACAACCCCAACAGCAGCAAATGTCCCACTTTTTTCAACATTAGAGGTGAAAGAAAGTATGAGAGGCAGACTACGGAAGTGACTTTAGGGGAGGTACTAGGGAGTCTTCCTCAATGGGAATACTGTAACAATGAAATGTTCTTCCACCTTCAGCTGCCCATACTACCAACATAACTACTTTTACTGACTATTTAAATGTCTTTTTTCAAAGCCACTTTATAGATTTCCACTATGGTGCCACTCAAAATTGTCAATTGACCTACCCCACAAATGCAGGAGCCTACAAAATTGCCATTACTTTGGGCATACTTTGTAACCCTTTTGTAACAAAAATAGCTAAGTTTTTATCACAGAATTTCTTTTTGTAAACGATTCTGTTTCATGTACTCACAAATCCTCCCTGGTCCATGATAAACTTAGCACACATGTCTGTGACATATCTCAGGGCCATCTCTTTGGCAGTGGATGCAGCTTGCGTGCCAAGGCCCAAAGCAGAGACAACACCTTTAGTGGTATAGAAAAGAAAGGCCAGGTGGTTCCAGCTGACTTCATTTCCCAGCGAGTGCTGCACTGTCTTCTTGAAAAGCTCATACACCTCTGTTTTCACCTGCTCCACTTCCTCATTTGCAGGGGGGTCAATCTAAACAAAACACAATTGCACAATCAGAACACTTATGTTTATTCAGGCCAACAGAGAAGGGGGAGGGGGGGGGGGGGTCATAAAACCTGTATACCTATTGGCACATTGCTGGCTATAATCATAACTTGCAAGGGGCCTGTCATGTTGATTTAACCCTTTCACTGCTGAAGCATTGCTAACAACACCCAAACACAAGAGGCGAAGAACCTCATGAGACCCCGCAGTTTCAGGGGCTCATGAGGATCTATGCCTTTTGCTAAAACCACTTTGTATCAATGTTCCTGGGATGGCTGGGGAACTTTGGCATTTAATCAGCAAAGACTGCAGAAACAATAATGACGCCAACTGGCTGTTTTTGTGTGTGAACCCTTGTGCACCCATGCAAGCTCACCATAAAAGCAAACAATCACAAACTCACTGTTATATTTAAATACAATATACTAAATTAAGTTTGCTTGTTTGTTTTATTTATATTTTTTAGAAAGCAACTAATAAAAAAAAATATGATGAAAATTGTGCTTCTATTTTCAGTTTCAAGCTCAGCTTTGATCCTATCAGTTTCCATGCACTAATTGGATGCCAGCTGTTCTTTTCAACTCAACTATAGCAATAATGTTTCATGTCAGATCATCTCTCAAACACAAATGTAACAATGCTAGCATAAATTACCTTTGACTTAACCTGCACACCATGAACAATTTCCAAAGTGACTTTATAGGGAAAGCATGACTTTCATCAGGTCCTTTTGAACTATTTTTTTTTTTTTTTTAACATTTTCCAACCTTCTACTCTTACATTGAGCTTGTACCAGGCGCACTAGGGTTCATGAGAAAATAAACATTGCACTGCATTACATCAATCAGATGGGTGCCTTGGTTACTTAGGTTAAGTTAGGGTTCTAAAATCGTATGACTGGGTTACTTCCCCTATATTTGGTTGTTATTTCAATAAATACATTTCAAAATAAAAAAAACAGTGATAAACAGTGAACTTGTGTGTGTGTGTGTGTGTGTGTGTGTGTGTGTGTGTGTGTGTGTGTGTTAGAGAGAGAGAGACTTACTATGGGGTTGACTTTATCCCCAAGTTGCCTCAGGCATTCCACTATCTGACGCTCCAAATCTGCCAAATTGTCAATACCTCATGAACACAGCAGAACAAAATCTATAATAGCCAACACTGTTAAAAGAAAATAATACAGATAACCTGTAATTCAGAAGTTACAAAAAATACAGGTCAGCCTCAGTATATCGTGGTACCCACGGCCATAAAGTCGGACCACGTGATTGCGTTATTGGAGTGCAAAATTTACATACTATTTTGATTTTGAAGAGGAACACTTTTTAAGCAAAATGTCTTTTTGTTGATGCCAGCCTTATCAGTTTTGCTCACCCAGCACCACTACGGGAGCCACAGACTAAAGCACTATATAAAAAACCGTTATAGTTACTGGCGCATGTACCAGGTAATACCGAGGCTGACCTGTACCTGGCATGTCTGATCTCAGATCCTTTAATTAGGCGACGCATCATGATCTAATAATATCTGAATAGTTTTTAAGTCCCTTCTATTTATAGAAGGGACTTTTTAGGACGGGTCGCGGTAGGGCGAATTTAATAGCATATCCATGATGTCAAAGGCGGGCAGGCTAAACCTCTAACAATTGAAGTAACAAGATAAAAATTACGTCATGTCTAATTACGCTAACCTCACTGCTGAATGTACATTTGGCGCGAAGTGCAGTATGTGTTTTTGTATGTGTGTGCGTATGTATTAAACAAGAGAATCTCTGATATTTCTGTACACACAAACTTGAAACTTGGCGAAATACTTTCTTAAGTGGGTGGCTAAGACATTGGATGAGTTCGTTAGCAGCTTTGTATCCTTTTAACCATTTATAGATAGGCGGTTGACCTAGATTAGAGTCCATAATTTTTGTCATACTTACTTGAACTTTTGCATATAGCTAGTTTGGATAAAGACATTGGATAAGTTTGTTAGCCAGCTTTGTATCCTTTAAACTTCTTTAGTAAAAATTAATTCTTTTCAGAAAAGAATTAAAACACCATAAAACCTTGACTTCTAGAGAAAGTCAGACAGTGGTGGTGACGTAAAAGAGGCAACTCTGTCACCACGCAGACACTGACATATTACTCTAAATATGACGTCATTCTCTCTCTCGCGCACGGCTCTCTCTCTCTCACAAACATGCCCACATCTCCAGGAGGAATAGATCCTCATGCTCCCTCCAGGCGCACGAGGCTTGCTGACATCTCGTCCCAAGTGGGCCTCACCATTCACAAACAGAAAACAAAGACAATGAGGCTGAACGCAACCAGGGAAGAACCAGTCTTGCTTGCTGGCACCCCGTTGGAGGAGGTGGAGTCCTTCACCTATCTCGGGAGCATCATAGACAAAAAAGGCGGCACTGATGCAGATGTCAGAGCACGAATCGGTAAAGCCAGAGCAGCCTTTCTCCAGTTGAAAAAAGTGTGGAGTTCCAGAGAGCTGTCACAACACACCTAAGTCCGGATTTTCAACTCCAATGTAAAAGCAGTTCTCCTATATGGAGCAGAGACATGGAGATTGACAAAAACCACAGTCAACAGAGTACAGACCTTCATGAACAGTTGCCTTAGAAGAATTTTGAAAATCCACTGGCCAGAGAAGATCAGCAACGTCAGACTCTGGGAGAGAACAGAGCAGATAACAGCAGAGAATGAAATTGGGCGAAGAAGATGGGGATGGATCGGTCACAGTCTGAGAAAGCCAGCTTCCAGTATCACTAGGCAGGCATTGTCATGGAACCCCCAGGGAAAGAGGAAAAGAGGTAGGCCGAGAAACTCCTGGCGTCGAGACCTCCAAGCAGACATTAAGAGACTGGGAACCACCTGGAGTAGAATCGAAGGAGAAGCACAGGACAGGAGTTGCTGGAGGTCTCTCGTCGACGGCCTATACCCGGGTAGGGGTGACAGGCGTAAGTAAAGTAAGTACTTGAACTTTTGCATATAGCTAGTTTGGATAAAGACATTGGATAAGTTTGTTAGCCAGCTTTGTATCCTTTAAACTTCTTTAGTAAAAATTAATTCTTTTCAGAAAAGAATTAAAACACCATAAAACCTTGACTTCTAGAGAAAGTCAGACAGTGGTGGTGACGTAAAAGAGGCAACTCTGTCACCACGCAGACACTGACATAATACTCTAAATATGACGTCATTCTCTCTCTCGCGCACGGCTCTCTCTCTCTCACAAACATGCCCACATCTCCAGGAGGAATAGATCCTCATGCTCCTCCAGGCGCACGAGGATCTATGCCTCTTGTAGATGTTTGGAGCGCACGCGCACGCACGCACTAACACGCACACACATTGACGCGCTTTCAGAAGAGCATAAAGGTGACCCATGTACTTAGTATATCATGTAGCTAGGTAAAGTCAACCTGCTTTCACACAAATTATAGCAAGACTGAAATTGTACCATACAGTTCTAGTTTTGTCACCATTTTCTCAATCCTATGAAGCGAAAGTGTAACTCATATCACGTAAAATATAAAGTTACTTCATGACTAAAACTTACATCATGACAAATGATGTTTGACAAAGCAATGACTCATATGTCCTGTGCCTCTTATAGAACTCACTAAAACATTGGCAGATCTGCGAGACTTTTTCAATACGAGATGATTCAACATCAGAATCAGGTCAAAGACAAAAGGTAGAGATAATTGACAGTGAGGACAGCTCTCATATAAAATGGATTTTGTGGGTTATGGTTCATCCCATCTTGTTTTTTCTTTAGGCCATACCTCCTCTTGGCCCTTCATGTATCCAACAGCCAAAAAAATACTAGGGTCATACTTTTTTCAGGACAACCATAACTCATTCAGGGAACATCATTAGCTGCAAAAGTGTTGTATCGCAAAAGTGTTGCGGCTATTAATGCGGGTTTCCTTGAATGAGTTTACTCATTCGTATACGGCGGCAAGTCTTGAATAGGTTAATTGTGTAACAGCGTTGTCATAGCAAGGAGGTATGGCAGGTTAACAGACCAAAGTCGTATTTTGACTTGACAGTTACTTCACACACCATTCCCACTCCCCTACCCCCCCCCCCCCCCTCCCACCCCCCACCCTCTACCGCCCTTGTTTGAGTTTCAACCTGTTGGTCACACCATCTATAAAAAAAATCTTTTTTTATGACAATGCACGTATGTAGAATACCGAGAAGAATATGTTTTCTCAGAGAAAAATTGAAGCCTTGTAAATAAACCTAAAAATGGATGCCTGATAGTGATAATACGAATATATGTTCTTTTATTGCTCCTCATAATAACTGCTAATATGATTCTCAAAAAAGTCAACTTCCTTTTTTATAACTCTATTTACGTCCAAATTTGCCGGAAAAAAGAACAAACATCCCTAAACCACCCACTTCGAAAATGTTCGCACAAAAAAAGAGCTACAATTATGGGATACCTGTCGTCGTGTGGCCATGTTTTTGCGACGACTGCTGCACTTATCCGTTGATCGATTATTAACAGATTTTCAGTGTGACAGTGGACCTGAATGGTATCTTTATAACCATTACTAACTGAATGCCCTGTTGTATTTTTCTGAAGCAGATGTGAGCGAGGTCAGCAAGAGGTATGGATCCTCATAAGCCCCCGCGTATGCAGGGGCTCATGAGAATCTATGCCTCTTGCAGGTAGGGTTGTGTTCAGCTTTTCCCATGACATTGAAGTGGTTAATGGATTTTCAGCGTCACAAAAGTGGAGAGATAGCATCTGAGAATGACAATGTCCCACCTGTGAGGCTAACCAAGGCTGAACGCCGAGATGACTCCGGATTGCTTCCCTTGTTGGGAGCTCTTTTGCAACAAAGAGAACTCTCTCTTTCTCTCTCTCTGCCAATTATTGTGTATTAGAGGGCGATTAATCACTGTTGGTCACAAAGTTATTGTCAAAATGATATACAGCCTAAGAGGAAATTCCTTTGATCTTGAAAAGAATCTTGTTTATAAATTTCATTCTGAGTTTTTAAATTTCTTACACACTTAATTTTTTTTTTTTGGTGACAGTGGTGTTGTCGAAACTTTTCTTTAAATGTCAAGTTGTTTATTCTTACTTTGGTTTGCTGATGTGTTGTGGTTTTGATAATATCTGCACAGCTAGGCCACACAAGAACTAAGAGTCTGTACAAAATGTATTTTGAAAGCACCTCGTTTCCACGTTCCTTTCAAGGCTGGGGACCTTTGACACTGCATTTACAATGAGTAAAAAAAATCAATTTGCCTCCACAGGCAGGAAAGGTGTTAACACACATTTAGGATATTAGTAATGACAATATTATTTTATATCATAACCATGTATAGTTGCAACTAGTTGCCACTGTCAGTATCTGTAGGTACAATTATTAGCTATGACCGGTAAAAGTAACTCCATGATGTCATCCCAGATATTCTTAGCATTAAGGACTAATATTTCTTTTTTATAATGCAACTGATTCGTTAGATAGTCCAAATTTTTAAGAGCTTTTTTTTTTCTTGAAAGTTGTACAAAGTCTAAATCTGTGCACCTGAAGTGCTGCTGACATTCTCTGTATCAATGTTCTAAAATTCTATTACAATTTTTACATTTATTGTGACTTACCGTCCGCCTGTAGATGTGACGCAGCCTGTGCGCCTCGATCCCGACCCCTTTCAGAATCAGACATGCCACTTTCAGCTGCATAGGAGTCAGCCATTTGGATCAGTCTTTGGGCAATTACCCCATACATCTCCTCCCTCTCCTCATGTGTTCGCTCATGCATGGGGACATTATCTATCCCCTCTGGCTTTTCTTTGCCATCATGCGAGTCAGAATCCCCTGAAAAGAGGAAGACTCTGATGAACTTATCATTACAAAACTAAAACAAATTAGTGTGTTGGTCTGTGCATGTTGAAACTTACGAATCTAGGCTGTATAGTCCAAATTTCCAGACCCACACAAAATGGATTTTTCTCTAAAATGTATTTTTTCGAAAAATACTTACCGGCTGGCGTTACATCTCTTCGCTTAGCTTCACCTGACCGGTCGTGTGCATCTCGCATGCTCCGACTGTGTATGGTGAGATTACCTTTATGAACTTGACTTTCCTTGGATTTATATTAGATTTACGTTGGATATTCTCTGGACGTGTGGTGCTATTTGTGTGGTGTTGGGTCCTTTGGATTATCTACGGATTTTGGGGGATTTACTTGGTGGTTTTGCTCTCTGTGGGATTACCGGGCTCGGGACATGACAAATACTCCGATGAGGACCTGAACTAGGTGTGGCGAGTTCCAGTGGCCTAGCGATGCTCACGATGTCTGCCTACCCTACTCGGGCTGCTGCTCCAGTTGCACATGCAACAAATGCGCGACGTGGGAGGAGGAACGATGGTCGCAGCTTTGGGGGTTTTACTGGAGAGAGAGACCGGCACGCAACCCTGCAGCGACCGCAGCCTTAAAAGTATCGCAGAGAAGAGCCACTTCAGACATTGTGGGCCTGTCAGTGCGAAAAAAGGGCCTGCTGCCCCCACCGGTGCCTCGGAGAGAGCTGCTCCGCCTCGAGCGGATTAAAGAGCCCAAAAGCAGCCAATGGGACTTGCCCCCCAGTCAAGCCCAGGCACCTAGAGCTCCACCCTGCCTTTCGGCCTGGGATATGCCACGACGGGATTTGTCCCCTAAGGATATGCTGGCATTAGGAGCTTGGTCCCCCCGCAAGGAGAAAGTTGGGTCTCTCACACGCCCAGCAGGAAAATGGAGAGCCCAGGCAGCAGAAGCGGGGGACCACCCCTCTGAGACGTTAAAGCCCGCCAGCCTTGGGCCGGACCAACTCCTAGACCGGGCCACACCCAGTGTGCGCCTCTCAGAGCGGGACAGGAATTTAAGCCGCTGACTGGACAGGCCACAAACGCAGACTTCTGGGTCCCAAGACAGAGAACGGGGCCACAGACGAGATGAGATTCTCAGTCTGGGCAATTCTACCGAGACCGAAGCCCACCACAGAGAGGAAGGAAGCTCGGTCAGTCTTTTCAGCCGACGGGATGTGGTTGCTCAGTGAGTTCGGGCCCCCGGAGCACCCCCCCAATGCCCCCCCCCCCCCCTGCCCTAGGAGCATAGAGAGGGACACCCAGCAGCCTCGCCCCCACGGCACTCGGCGGAAACTACACGATCGAAGGGGCGCCACCTGATGGACAGAGGAGAGTGGATCAGGCAACGGGACGAGCAACCGCAGCAGAAGGAGACAGGGTGCTACAGACACCGCTCGCGAGGGGACGTCTCCACTTCCCACTCCTCCTCACCGGACAAGCTCGGGCGCGTCGCAGCGGCAGACCTCTTCGCGACTCCAGACCTCAGAGGCACCATCCAGGAGCAGCCGATCATCCGACCGGGCCTTCAGAGATCGATCTTCCTCGAGGACTCAGAGGCCTCGACTTTAGCGCCTGGACCACTCGGATAACAGTCGCAGGACGGACTCAGCCTCCTTTCGGCACCGGCCCAGCCCTCGCCAGCGGCCCGCAACAGTTCAAGGGAACAGGCTCTCCCTGGTGGCTACAGCTTCTCCCTCGACACGGACCGCGTCGGACAACAAGGAGGCGCTCAGTCTACACCCGGAGGACTCGGTGTCAGCGTTGGGCGTAGATGACGTGCAACCGACTTCACCTGGCGGGCGGTCGTCACACTCCTCCACCTCGGTCGATGCAGCCCCGGCATCGCATACGCACCGCGCCTTGGACGAGGCGTCCCGGCTCATCGCGTCATTCCTCCCTCTGGAGTACTGCCCTCCATCTCTGCCCATGAAGAGAAGGCCTCGGCGATGGTCGATGCACCGCGACAGCCCAAGCGCTTCAAGTCGCTCCCGCAACCGGCAGGCTTCTGGGACCTAGCGGAAGCGTTCTCGGCTCACCTGCGACAGGACGGCTTTGGAGACCAGGGCTTCTTCTCAGACTCCTGTTGGCCAGAGGGTATGGCTATCAGCTTCTGCCAGCAGTGGTATGCAGGTCACTCCCAGGCGTTCTCCTGTACCCTACCAGTTGTGGACAAGGAGGCGTTGTTGCAGGCAGGGACTCCCCGCAGCCAATGTACGATGACGCCATGTTTGGACAACTCCTCAACTCCCTGGCATGCGCGGGATTCCTCGAGATGGCGACGCAGTCCGTGGTCAAGTTTCTGGAGAACACCTGGGACCTTTCGGCTTCAGCCCCTCTACGCAGGATACACACGGTGCTAGTGGTGGTTAATAGGGCGGCGTACCACACCTCAGCCAACTCAATGGCGGCGGCCGCCAACTGATGCGGCGGGACGATCTGCTGGAACACTGCCAGTCACTCCCAGCTTCGGTGAAGACACAGCTGCGCCAGGCCCCACTCGGGGGAACTCAACTTTTCGGACCGACTTGGCAGACGGTGAAAGCGACAGCGAAGGTACTATGGCCCGCTACTGCAGGACCTGTCTCCGCCCGCTTTCAGTCAGCCCGCAGAGCCGTGGATCACGCCCTGCGGTTTGTCAGACCCTCCTCCTCCCGTCCTCTCAGAGGCTGCAGCGGAACTCACCTCATACCCACGCGCTTTCCGCGCACCCTCCACTGCCTGGCCAGAGGCGCCCGGAAGCGAGGGCGCGGCCGGGCACGCTGACTTGACCCCCATCCTCCCGCCGATTCCTGTCGGGTCTCCGGTCGGCGGGAGGCTAGCTCTCCACAACAGCATGTGGCATCAGCTATTTCAGGACGACCCATGGATTCTATCAACCATCACAGAGGGTCTGAGGATCTCCTTCCAGTCTCCCCCTCCGTTGCGACACTCTCCGCAGTGGATGCAGGTACCAGGGATCTGGACAAGGTGACAGCGCTGCACGGCGAGGTGAGAGCCCTACTCCAGAAGGAGGCCACGGAGGTGAACTCGCGTCCCGACTCCCTGGCCTTCTACAGTCGGCTATTCCTCGTCCCCAAACCCGGAGGCAAGTGGCAGCCAGTAATCGACCTGTCGGCTCTGAACAAGTTCATTTCGGCCCCTTGCTTCAGGATGGAGACAGCCACAGCACTGAGGGTGGCGGTGCAGCCCCAACATTTTGCTGTGAGCCTCGACCTCGTGGACGCATATCTTCATGTACCCGTCTATCTGGCGTTGCGGCGTTACCTGTGCTTCGCCTTCCGCAGGGTGGTGTATCAGTTTGGGTGCTGCCGTTCGATCTAAACCGCAGCCCGTGGGTATTCACCAGGATTATCGACGGAGTTGTCTCAAGGTTCTGACAAGCGTCCTCCAGCCCAACTTTCAACTACCTGGATGACCTGTTCCTCCAGAACCAGACGGTGAAAGCATTGGAGGAAGACAGGGATTCCTTGCTGGCTCTGCTCCGCCAACTCGGATTCCTCGTCAACGGAGGCAAGTCCGACCTTATACCATCACGCAGGTTTATCCACCTAGGCATGGAGTTCCTGACCGACATCAACCGGGTATGACTCCCCGAAGGGCGGATACAGAAGATAGCGGAGGTGGCACTCTGAGTGTATCGCGCGGAGGCTCTCCCAGCCAGGGTCTGGCTCCAGCTTCTGGGCCTACTAAGCACTGCATCGGATCTCCTACCCCTAGGCAGACTCTACTCACGGCCGATACAGCTGCATCTGCTCCTGCACAGGCGCCCCTCCTCAGGCGACCTGGCAACCCTGGTTATGATGTCTCCGTTGGTCAAGTCTCATCTACAGCGGTGGACGGACAGATCCTGGCTGGCATCGGGGGTACCACTCTTCTCCCCTCCGCCACAGCTCTCCATCTGCACGGACGCAAGCCTCTCAGTTTGTCACAACCTCAGGCAGTTGGTCGGGGGACCATACAGGTAGACATATCAATTGGCTGGAGATGAAGGCGCTCGTTGGATGGGAAGAACGACTTGCGCAACAGGAGATTCGGGTGCTCTTTGACAACTCGACGGTGGTGGCCTACATACAGAACCAGGGGGGGAAACGCGCACCCTCCTTTTGCATCCTCGTGTACCAAGTCCTTCTGTGGTGCAGAGATCGGGGCATCACCCTGTGGGTGCGACACATCCCAGGCCATCTCAACCTCCTCGCGGGCTCCCATTCGCACTGCGGCCAGCTGCTTCACACAGTGGTCACTGTGCCCGGATATCTTCCAGCTTCTCTGCACGCGCTGGGAGATGCCGATGATCGACCTCTTCGCCACGAGGTGGAACAGGAAGCTGCCACTCTTTGTCTCCCCCATTCCGGATCCACAAGCCTGGGCCATAGACGCGCTCTCCATTCCGTGGGACGGACTCCTAGCGTACGTGTTCCCGCCCACAGTGTTGGTACCAAAGGTGCTCCAGAAGCTCAGGGGCGGCAATATGATCCTGATCCTCGTGGCCTCTTTCAGCTGGACCAGGAGCTGGACCACAGATCTCATGAGCCTCGCCACAGACCCCCCGCTGAAGCTCCCCACGCCACATACGATGCTCTAGCAGCCCCGACAGCAACTGTTTCATGATCCGTGCCTGGAACGACTGCTGCTACACGCTTGGAGATTGTTAGGCAGGCCCTCGCAGCAAGAGGCTTCTTGGGTGCAGCAGTGGAAGCGATCGCAGCGGCTT
Source organism: Semisulcospira habei (assembly GCA_036245525.1). Lineage (NCBI taxonomy): Eukaryota > Metazoa > Mollusca > Gastropoda > Semisulcospiridae > Semisulcospira > Semisulcospira habei. The sequence goes on from BTPG01000006.1 coordinate 128,801,990, forward strand.
GCAAGGCCTCTCCCTGTAACGTCTACGAGGAAAAATCACGAGTACTCCAGGCCTGGTGCGCAGCGGAGCGGCTCTCCCCCACGGACCTGACTAACCCCCAATTGGCCGAGTTCTTTCTGTGGTTATTCTCCAAGCAGAACCTGGTCCCCATCACCATCCGAGGTTACCTGGCTATGGTGGCAGACACTTATCGACACCTGGGCAGGCCGGACCCGGGTGCCTGCAAAGGCCTCTCGGATCTGACGGTGCACTTTGACCTTCAATGGCCGGCTTCCCGCTCGTCAATTCCTCGCTGGGGCTTGTCCTGGGTGCTCACCTGGCTCAACTCGGAACGGTTCGAGCCTCTGCCACTCGTGTGGCTTGGAGACCTAACCAGGAAGACCTGCTTTCTGCCTGCACTCGCCAGTCTCCTGGGTTTGCGAGATACACGCCTTCTCAGTGCGACCCTCCTGTCTCCACCTCAGGGCCGATGGCTCAGTGCAGCTCCTCACCGACCCTACGTTTCTGGCCAAGAACCGCCTCCCAGCGACCGCGCTGCAGGTATTGACTGTCCACCTGCTCAGGGTGATGGACCAGTCCCGGGAGTCCCGTCAACAGGACCCTGTCAGGGCGCTTAAAGTATACCTGCGCAGAACTAAGCCACTAAGACAATGGCGCTCACGTCTATTCCTGCCCTTGGCTCCAGGCAGACCAGACATCTCTGCGCAGACGATCTCTTCCTGGCTACGCTGGATCATCCGGTCGGCATACAAAGAGCTCTCCCCAGAGCAGGCCAGGACGATGCGCATTCGGGCACATGAGGTCAGAGCAGTGGTGGCGAGCCTCGCCTTTGATTGCAACTGCGCAGTGAGAGACATTGTGGCTGCTGTGGGTTGGCGGGCCGAATCTACCTTCGCCTGCTTCTACCTGCGAGACCTATCCGGCCAGTGCAACAACCTGGCCCTAGTGGGGGACATCTCGGCAGCACAGCACACCCTCCTGGCACCACAGGTAATGCCTAGCTAAAATTGTCAGGAGTGGGCGCGTAGGGGGGGCCTCGCTAGTTAACGCGCGAAGGCGCCCAGGCAAAAGTGTCCCGTGGGATGCATAGGGGGCGGCACCCTCCTCCTATTCGCCATTTTTCCTAGTAGTAATGCCATCGGTAAGGATTTTGAGAAAATAAATGGATTTTTCTCTAAAATGTATTTCTTCGAAAAATACTTACCGATGGCATTACTCAGAGGTCCCTCCCTCCTACCCTGCTTGCCGCAGTGGGGCTAAGGCTCAGAGACTGGCGGGAAATGGTGATCGTGCCACCGGTAACGACTCCCTAGAGTAGAGTCGCCTCCCCAACTTGTGGTGTACACGAGTTTTGGGGGCTAAAATTGGTATGATAAGCGAACCTTCCTAGTAGTAATGTCATCGGTAAAGATTTTGAGGAAATAAATGTACCTCTCACACTATAATTCACTGATTGATCTACCAATGTTTGTTTGAAATTTTGCACAAAACACTGACATAACAATAAAATCAAATCATTGCATTAGTTGAATTGTGTTTTTATAATACACAGTTTGTCCCAATAGCGTGTATCATTATGCATGCATTCTACTCTTAGACACATTACCGCAGAAAAAGATACATAAACCTGGTCCTAGATTCCCAAAGAAGCAAGTTTTACAATTAGTAGTGGGGAAATGTGAGGATGTCTTGAAGTTCTGGAACTATTGGCAAAGTCACCAAGACTGAAATTGTCACTAGTGTGGGCCCTGCATTCAAATTGTAACAATATAAACAAGGCTAAACCCCTTGTGCAAGCAGCCATTGGACGGTGAACCGTACCAGTGGATGCATGCGCAAGGGGCTTTGATGAATCAATTTGTATCATCCTACTTGAAATAAAATGCAACTCTCACCATCTTCCGCTAGTGATGACTGTGGCAGCAAACAAGGATGGACCTTCCCATAGTTTCCCACAGACTTGTGATAACCGTTATCCACAACAATGACCTTAGAACTTTGTGCACTCGGTACTGGTCCACTTCTGCCTGAATCTGCCTCGTCCATGTACTCAATGTCCTCACCAGGGTCATCCAAAACATTCTTGCTGCCAGTGGAGAGATGGGAGTTGATACTATTGGACATATTTCCATAGTGAGAATCTGTGCTGCTACTGTGGGGGTAGGGAGAGGGGGACTTGTCATGTGGGTAAGACATAGGGGGTCCCAGTGAGTTGTGCAATTCTCCATTTATAAATGGACTGGGTGTAACAGGAGCTCCACTGACTGGGGACGGGGTGGAGGATTTATCGCTGGAGGGTGGCGGCGGAGGGGGCAGAGATTTGTCTGATTGACCATGGCCACTGTTTGAGCCTTCAAAACCTGGACAAAAAAAAACAACAACATACCTGCAAACATGTTTTATATCCTTAACCCTTAGGGGTACTGGTAGTGGTTTTAGTCATGATGATTCCTGCAAGAGTCACTGTGAGTAAAATAAATACTGACAAACAAAGGGCTAAGCTATAGCACAAAGTACCAGGATTTCAGTTTTTCAGTGGGACCATTATACTTACACTTAAATGAGGGCATTATAATTATGTGATACAGGTGTGTTTAAATTAATCAAGTCAAAATTAATTATAATGTTATCACAATTTCAGCTCAGCAGAAGCAGAAACCAGTAAAATACCTTCTGAGATTGTGGGTCTGTGTTTTTTCCCACCACTGAAGGACTTGCGAAAGGAGTTGAACAAAAATCTGCCTGTGGAATTTTGGCGACTGCCATTTATTTCTCCAAGAGTTAAATGGTGGTCACCTCTACTGTCCATCGTATGTCTACGCTTTCCATCCTCACTATTTACAGAATGCTCTCTTTTGTCACTGCTGTCTTTAGTGGAAGAGTTCTGTTTATCTTTAATTGGAGACTGTATGTCCGATCTAGAGTCTCCAATGGATTTAGGAGATCCTGTCTGTGAGCCTGTCAACTTATTTTTATTCACTTTGTGACCTTTTGGTGATGTCTTCTTGCTCGACTTGACTGTTTTGTGGCTGTCTTTTTCACCATTTTTCCCTTTCATTTTGTGTTCTCGTTCTTGTCTATGAAAAACATGCAGGAGTCTGTCTTTGGCCCTGCGGAAAAGGCTTTTCTTCTCCCTGTTCTCTGACACCAGTGAGCTTTCTCCGTCTGAGGCTTCTGAAGATGCAGCAGAGGCACCTGGAGAGTGACCTTCCTGCTTAATCAACTTGTTCAAACTGTCCAGGTCACTTTGTTTGAGTTTCGCATCTCGGGTTGGTCTTGGTCTGGTTGGCATCGTTTGACTGCGATTAATCCCATCATCTAACCCGTGCTCTGCTCTCTCATCTAGAACCTCTTCTACAGTTATAGGCCGTCGAACATTGGGAAAAGGGTCTGTTATGCTGCGCCGTGGTTTTCCTCGAGCCTTGTGTTTGTCATCCAGCTGTTTTTTCAGAAGTTCGTCCAGAATCCGTTTAGCATCCTCATACAGATCCTGCTCTGTTGGACGCTTCATACGACAATAGCGGCCCTCTTTAGACATCTTGCTTCGTGTTTTCTGGTTAAAGAAATGAAAGAACTAAATTATTAAAAGGTGAAAACACTTACACACACTATAACTATAAGGCTGGAATAGGGAGACAAGATTAAACTTCTGTTTATAAGTATATCCCTACTAGTACTAGTAAACTGTGATCACTGCAGGCCATTCTCTTTTAACTCAGTCGTAGCAAACTGCATCCTGATATGTGGCATTATGCTGCGTATCCAGATGTTCCTCGCTGCCAATGAGTTAATATCTTACTTGCCACTCTATCGATAAATCACTGGTATTTAAATCACAAGGTCACAATGTACAATGATACCACACGACTGTGTAAAAAGATAATTTATTTATTTTTTTTAAAAAAATCTACAATCAGTGTCATCAATAATTATAAAAATTATTTCAATGTGTAAACCTAACTTGTTTCAAACAAAAAAGCTAAAAAGTAACTCACGTCAAATGACCAGCTTACACTGTGCCTCAGAGGCACTGTCCTTGTGTGTTCTCTACCCATTACAAAAGAAAAATAAATTCTCTTTCTCTTTGGATAAATTAAAGTAATTATATTCTCTTCCTCTCCCTGTAAATTTATAGAGCTTTCTGCGTTGTGCGCTTCTTCGCGTTCAAGATCAAACTACCTCTTCTCCGAATGTGTACACAAATAAAGGGACTCATTTACAGAACAAACATTGCTATGACATGTCATGCCTCTGTTTCTATTTATAGATCAAGCAGCTGACCGAAGCCATCGTGTTCGCAGTAAGCATCTATACAGACCGTAAAGGCGTAATTGCAGGTGTGACACGATCGAAAGGATTGTCCGTTTCCGAAAAATACGCCACTCGGCTCAACACACATTGGCCACGGGAAATATTATAATAATCTGGTTTAAGGGGTTATAATTTAAAAAAAAAATACGCATTTAATTAAACGATAAAACATAAAATTATTTCTTTTTTGCTCACGAATCAGTGAATTTGATTATATTTTGGCACAATTATTGTTGAAAAATTACGGAACAATAAAGCGCTGTCTTAATTGCTCCGAAAACCAAGTCAGTTTGAAGACTACCTGCGTCTTTTGGAGGGAAGTCCCTTTTGTCCGTCCCACAGAGTATTTTTAGTTGATCGTACCAAAGACAGTTGTATTGTCTTTGATCATACTAGATTACTACCCTCGTTCAAAACACGGAAGTACTCAACGCAGAGTTCTCAGGACAAGTGATCGTGCTAGCCAAAACTATTCAGAAACCTTTTTCTGTTCTCACGCTTAGAAGAGTACCAAGATAAACAGCATGGCGTCCAGCCTCAAGGGTATCCAGGTTCTGTGAGTATATTTTGCACCTTGCGGCTGTATTGATGCCGGCCATAGGTCATTATTGTATCCATATTAAGAGTCAGACTGTGCAAGAATTTCGGAGTTTACATGTTGGTTAACAAACTTGCTTGTTCCTCGCAGGACAGACGTGTAAAAAGGCCTGCGTGCCTACTGTCTTTTTCCTTAGAAAATAAAGTTTCAATTCAATTCAATTCAGCCTCACTGAGTCGGTGTATGTTTACTCCACAGACTGTTAGTTTTGTGTGATACTAATGATACTGATAGTCCATGCCCCGATGTCTGCTGCACCTGTTTTAATTATACTAAACTATACTATAATACTATACCAGGATCTCGAGCTCGCGGGTGGCACAAATAAACAATAAACATTGATTTTTATTTAGTTTAAACATTCATAAAGACGTCTGTTACTGTGTTTACATTGTTCATAGCCTAGTAGTAGTAATAAGATCTATGTTGCCAATCATTTTTCAGACCCCTATGGCGACGACGTGTTCCAAGATATCCTATCTACTGGCAAGGCAACCCTCAGCTGCGAGTGGTCATGCCACACTTCTGGATGAAGCTAGTTAGGCCAAAAAACAAAATCCCCAATGACCAAGTACGCTTCATTGTCCACCCACAGTGAGTACAATGTTTTACATGTATGTAACAAAAAATAATTCTCACTTTCAGCACCATTTCTTGGAGAAGGATTGACCATGATAGTGTTGCTTATGACACAATACAACAGGAGATACAATACAACAGGGCTGGTGTTTGGGTGCCTGATAGGTGGGGGCAGGGGATCTAACTGTTTGTCTGTCCCACGCTGAGTAATTCCCCTTGGTATGTGTACAGTTCTACCAGCACTAGCCTCACCTATCTGGTTTGTGAATATTCTATAACTCGAGGCAAAATTTGTATCGTTACATTGTTGTGTATTGTCTTGTGCATCTACTGTGGGAAATCAGAGTATTTACCTGACCACATTTAGTAGTGCACCTTCTTGTTTGTGTGTTTCTCCAGCCTACTTCCTATGTTCCAGAAAAAGACATGGGTTGACCTGATGCATCCTTTTTAGGGGATGTGTATGATGGTCTTGTTCTATACCTGCATATTTTTCTGGGGGCTGGTGATGTGGCCTGATACTTAGGCGGGGGCAAGGGATCTAGCGCTGAGTAATTCCCCTTGGTATATAACAGGGTATAGAGTAGACCATGATCAAGAATGGTGATAGAATAACGTGTACATCTTGGCACCTAGTTGACACCACCCTTGAACTCTCTTGCTCTATTGGAAATATCGCAATGTACACCTATCTTCTTGACTTGCACAACAGCTGGAAGGGTCTGTAGACCCCCAGGTGTAAATTTTAGAGGGTATACACGTAATTGGCATTATAAAGCTTCACAATTTTTAATCAAGAAACTGCATCGTTTATATGTAATTAATGTTTTTTTTAAAAAAATATATTAACTCATCTCTCTCTCTCTCTCTCTCTCTAAAAAGTGTATATAGAACGTCTCACAAAAGACATGCAGTTACTTAACATGACAAACCAAAGTAAACTGAAGGGGGGAAAAAACGTACACATCCAAACCTCCTCCCAACAAATGCAATGAACCGCAAAACAATGCTAGAATAATCTACCATGGCAGCAAGAGCAAAGGAATGTGGCCATTTATTTCATAGATCTATGATAATGTGTTTACACACGGTCTTCAAAGAAACACAGTTCTTTCATAGGAGAAACCAATCTAAGCCTTTGGGGAAAGAAAACTACACATCCAAGCCTCTGCCAACAATGCAATCAACGACAAAACATTGCCAGAATAATCTACCATCAAGAACTGACCCAAAAACCACAGTACTTGGCAAAACAATACCTCAATAGTCTACCATTAAGAATTGAAAAAAACATCCGCATTGAACAGCAAAATAGTGCCTAAATAACTTAACTCCAAGCGAAGAACACTAAGTGGTCTAACATCTAGCAAACCACAACAGGATGCGAAGTAACATACACACTAGAAAACAAAGATACAACAAATGACATCCAGAAACGCAATACATATCAACGGAAAAAAAAAGTAAATCCACAGAACCCCTAACCAAAGTGAGGTCATGTGATCAGGTTTGGTCCACTGACGAGAACAGTACATGGCCGGTTTACCAAAATGAAAACTTGCTCAAAATACACAAAGAAACGAGTTATGAAATTCAAATCTAGACCAGTGTGATGAAACTTTGTGTATACGGGTCGATCTGGAACCAGGCTGAAATGAACATGTCTTTTGATGAGCTATGTTGAGCACCATTTTACACAACTTGACACGGCTCAAAATGGAAAGTCAACATAAAATGATGCTGTATCCCATAGTAGTATGAATGGCTGACGTCACAGCAAATGATGCATTCAACATGCAGTGTGCACTTTGTGATAATTATACTGACAAGGTTGCCTGTTCAGTCATACTCGTGAGGACTCCAGTGTCAGTCAAATCTGAATGCAGCTGCGGCTAAGCGAGCCAATTCATCCCTAAAAACAGAACAACTGATCTATTACGGTATGTACGGTGGCGCAAGCATAGTGCATCTCGGACTCTAAATGCACTGAATTGCAGTGCGTCTGCCTACCCCTTCGTAACATTTTCAGTACGTCATTTTGAGTTTCAGTGCGTCAGAGACGCACTAAAAGTAAAACAGGAGCTCTGCATGATCAAGCCATGTTTGGTAAGTTCTTGTATGTTTAAACAGAAAATGTGAAAATGTTAGGTATCTAGCTCTTGTGCAATATGCAGTAAAACCCAAACCAGTGGAATAACTCCCAAGCATGTATTATAAAAAAAAATGAACCTGAATTTAGAATGACAAGGATACAACAATCTGCTAAATATTAGGTTGAAAGTTCTTTTTTTGCTCAGATGCGAAGCAACAGTGAGTCTATGTTCTGGGCCAGTGGTCATCTGTCCATCGTCTGTAGTAAAACTTTAACATTGTCATTTTCTCGGAGACTATTCAAGCCAGTCTTCAAACTTGGCCCAAGGGTACTTTGTGGCAAGACCTTTCTAAACAAATGAATTTGAGTGACCTCTCTAAGGTCACGGCCACAGGGGATGAAGAAATAGGTGAAAAAAATCTGTATTTGACAAAATTGATTTTTTTTTCTCAAATAATATTTACAACTTCAAACCCAAACTTGGTACAACGATACCTGATGGTAAGGCCTTTCTATGCATACAAATTTGGTTGATCCTTTGGAAAGGTCAAGGGTCACAAGAGATCAGGAAATAGAAGAAAAATAGCCATATTTTGACATAAGATTTTTTTTTTCTATTTGCAAATACTATGCACAACTTCAAACCCAAACTTGGTACAAAGATACCTGATGGTAAGACCTATCTATGCATGCTAATTTGTATGACCCTTCGGAAAGGCCAAGGGTCACGAGGTCGACAAATGTGTGTAAAATGTCAATGTTGTGAATGTGATAGAAATGTAGTTTTTATCAACTTTTAAAGAACATTTTCAATCAAATTTGGCATAAGACTTTCATATACATACTAATTTAGTTGACCCCTCAACAATGTCAAGGGTCATGGGATGATCCCAAAATGGATGTAAAAAAGCCATATTTTGACAGCAATGTTTTTTGTTTGGTTAATACTATTTTTAACTTCAGACCCAAACTTGGTAAGTCCTATCTATGTATACTAATTTGGATAACCCCTCAAAAAGGTCGAGGGTCATAAGAGGTCGATAAATGTATGAAGAATTAGAATTCCATTTTTTGTTAGAATTATAGTTTTTATCAAAGTTTTTGCAAACTTTTAAATCAAATTTGGCATGAAATTTGCTGATGGCAAGACATTACTAAATACTATGCATACTAATTTACTCAACTCATCGCAAAGGTCAAGGGTCACAGGGTTTTTTAACATCATTGAAAATGCTTAAATTTTGAGAAAAGAGCTGAAGCAAGCCCTTTATACTTGTTGTCACAAAGGTCACACTTGTGCATCAGTCATGTACGTGAGCCATAAGGGCTTTGCCTTTCTTGTTAAGCTGCTTGTTCTAGATGTATCATCCTATGAACATTTACTGTTTATATTTGTTTTTCCGAACATGTTTATTTTTGTTTGTTGTTTTAAAAATGGTTAATGCTGTGCAGACTTAATGTATCAATGGGTCAACACTATTATTAACCCAGTGAGTTCAGAGCAGGTTTGAACACCACCCAACTGCAAGAGACATAGATCTTTATGAGCCCCTGCAGTTGCGGGGACTCATGAGGATACATATCTCTTGCTGACAGCACTTTGAATCCATTTTTCTTGGACAACTAGTTTTCTGGGTGCTGAATTAACAAAGTTTGCCGAAACAGTCTGCGTCAGCTGACACTGAACAGGTTAACAGTAACACTCATCGACATATCCCCTCTGATAACAGTATTTGTGGCTGTATGCACAAGAGGGATATCACTATAAGGAATCAGTTTATTACTATTCAGGCAGGTTTTACTTTTCAAAGCGGATGCTTTCTTCATTCTAACATGCCCCATTGTTATTATCCAATCCAAAAAAATTTTTTTTGATGAGCACATTCTTTCCACACATTCAGTACATACACTGTACTAAGTGATGAATATGTAGTAAAACTGTTGCCGCTAGGGTTTCATGTGAAAGAAAAACAGAAGATAGTGGTAGAAAACCCTTTAAAATAGAAACAAGGAACTATTTTCGGATCTAAGATCCTTCTTCAGGTGACATGGAAACAAACGTAGAACAGAAAAGAACACGACAGAAAGAAAAGAGGTCATCCTGTATAGAGAGAATTTAGAATGACATAAAATTGTTTTTAAAAAAAACACCACACATACATAATGACGCAAATACACGTGCACAAAACACGTAGCACAAAACTTACGTCTACATACATACACGTCACTGCATACATTCGTATTCACTCGTGCCTGCTGCAGTTCACGCACATGCACACATACACACACACACATACACACACACACACAAATGCTGCCAGAACATCATTATTGATGATAATACACACGTGCAGCCTTTACAGGAATTAACAGATCTGCTAGAGGATGTACCACAAAGCCCACGGAGGTCAAAAGATATTGGCGTAAACAGTTTTGGTCGGAAACTGATAGAACTATGTCAAGAGTACTGTTTGTTTATTGTCAATGGCAGAACGAAAGGTGACAGTGAGGGAGAAATTACGTGTGTGGCCAACAGAGGCAAAAGTGTGGTGGACTACTGTATTTGCTCTCAATCCGTGTTTGACCTAGTGACCGATATGTTTGTTGCAGACAGATGCGAGTCAGACCATTTCCCCATTGTAACCACGTTTACTTCTATTCAGTCTGTTTATTCATATGATGATGATGATTTAAATGATGATATAATACTAGAGGAAGGGGTTAAATTTGTTTGGAAAGAAAACTACGCTGAGTCCTTTTGGGCATACATTGAAGATAATCAGGAGACTCAATTTCAACACTTTTCGTCAGCGCTTGACTCGAGTGTAGAAGAAGGGTCGGCCTGTTTTGTAGCATTCATTCAGAAGGCGGCTGACAAAATGAGGTCAGGTAAGAAGGTAGGTGGTGAATCCCGTGCACAGCCGCCGTGGTGGGACTCGGACTGCGAGTTAGCAAAACAAAACAAGTACATACAGTTGAAGCAGTTCAGACACACAAACACACATGACGACTTAGGGAAGTATCTTGACATGAAGAAAGAATTTAAGAAGTTGTGTAAAACAAAACAAGTAGAGTACAACGCACGGGTTTTGAATGAGCTCAACGATGCATGTAACGATGCAAATTCAAGAACATTTTGGCAAAAAATAAAGTCTCTGACTGGCGTTAAGAAGTTGTGTTCTGATGTTATTTCACCACGTGTGTGGTATGATTATTTTCGTAATTTGCTAAATGTGGATCAGAATGTTGATGATTCAGGTTTCAGCAGACAGGCCGAGGGTGTTTTGAATGACCATATTTTATCTGATGATTGTGATGGTTGTCACAATGCAAAATTTGGCGAGGAAATCACGCAGGATGAAATTCGCAGTGCTATTAATAGTATGAAGAAAGAGAAAGCATCAGGCCCTGATGGCTTGCCCACTGACCTTTTTCATCATGCAGGTGAAATCCTTGTGAAATTTCTGCATCCTTTGTTCAATCGTGTGTTTCAAAGTGCGGAATACCCTGAAAGCTGGACCATGGCTGTGATATTTCCACTACACAAAAAGGGTAACCCTAGAAATGTTGACAACTACAGAGGAATTTCTCTTTTGAACGTTATCAGTAAGTTGTAACGTTCAAAAGAGAAATTCCTCTGTAGTTGTCAACATTTCTAGGGTTACCCTTTTTGTCATGGCTGATTGTTAAGTAGAACCGCGCTGCAGGCGTTCTTGTAAAGCGCTTCTATCATTTGGATCAGCCCCTCCTCTATGTTGAACGATCTCATGACTTGCCAGAGTCCGTCGTGCCAGACGCGATCAAATGCTTTCCTGAAATCAATGAAGTTGTGGTAGAGTTCGCGCTGATGCTGCAGATGTTTCTCGATCAGGACGCGGCAGTTGAAAATCTGCTCTACAGTGCTTCTTCCAACTCTGAAGCCAGCCTGTTCTTCTGCCAGCAGTTCCTCGGCGAAAGTTTTGAGGCGGTTGAGAATGATTCTAAGCATTACTTTGCTAAGGTGACTTATCAGACTGATAGTTCTGTAGTTCTGGCACTGTTTCAGGTTTCCTTTCTTGGGGAGCGGGATCACTAGAGACTGTGTCCATTCTACTGGCCATTTCTTTTGCTCCCAGATCTTTTGACAGAGTGTAGTGAGGACCTTTGTTGTTACTTCTCCTCCATGTTTCAACAGTTCAGCAGGTACGTTGTCTACACCTGGAGACTTTCCTCCCTTCAGGCCGCGTACGGCTGTTTCCACCTCTTCAGCTAACACTGGCAGGTCTTCGGCCTTCCTGGCCCCAGCCTGGTTGTTTTGGAGGATGCTGGTGTCTGGCTCAGCCTTGTAGTTATACAAGTCTCGGCAGTACTCAGTCAAAGAATATATATATATATATATATATATATATATATATATATATATATATATATATATATTATATATATATATATATATATATATATATATATATATATATATATATATATATATATATTATATATATATATATATATATATATATATATATTATATATATATAGATATAGATAGATAGATAGTAGATAGATAGATAGATAGATAGATAGATATATAGATAGTGTGTGTGTGTGTGTGCGTTTGTTTCATTTAGCGAAGTAGAAACTGTATGGGTTTCAAATTTTTGAGCAGGGAAAAAATATCCATCTACGGGGATTGAACCCTGGTTACCTGCGTGGCAAAAAGAGTATTTTACCACTGCACTAACTCAACTACTAAGTATTAACTGGTGCATTTAATTACTTATAGATAAACCTTCTCATCCCGTATCTCCCGTTGTTGTTTGTTCCAGTTTACTTTCCCACTGTCACTAATAGTGATCGAAGACTAGTAGTTTGCAACAGTTTGGGCGTAGGTTATACTTGTTGGTTTGGTAGTTGATTTCCTCCATTCTCATGCGGGCTTGGGACGGCTACGGCGGAGATATGATTTGCCGGAAGTCAGACATCGCTTGTATCCCTTTTTGAAAACGCACTCGCAAACGACCCAAAGTGCCAATTTTTGCGCGGGACCCCCTCATTTTTTCATAAATAATGTGTGTGATATGATCTAAAGTACGATTTTATCGAATAAAAAGGGCCTGAGCAATTGCCCAACATTGCAAACACTTGTAATGTTATTGATAACATCCGGGCAATTTGCGAATTTACAACATAAACTTTTCTCGATTACAGTTATAATTCCAATTATCAGAACACACTTTTTTTACGAGAAAATACTAACATACTTTATGAAGTGACCGAAATGTTTCTTTATCATTTTAACACACTATTCGATAAATTTTTATTGTGTTCTGAAATCGGCTATTTTGCGTGTTTTCGCTCATGGGGTAGGTCACGCAAAAGGCTTAAACTTACAAATATGCCCGGGACCATGGGTCTTTCAGGGTGGCAATAGCCTCCAGACTCAATAAGGCTCTCAAAAAACCCTATAAGCGGCAGTTTTCAATTAAAAAATGTAGGTATAGTATACAACCTTAAGTGATGAATAGTTTTGCTGGGACTGGGTGAACAGCACCCAGCTGCAAGAGGCATAGATCCTCATGAGCCTCCACAGTTGCAGGAGTTAATGCAGATCTATGCCTCTCGCTGAAATCACTATAGATTCATAGGCATTGAATGGCTGGGGTTCTTTGGCTTTGAATAAACAGGGGTTTCAGAAACACAGACTTCATCCACTGGCAGGGAGGTCTTAGCTGCTGTGTAGTCTGTGATATAAATAATAATAAATGTTATGTGCACATATATTTTCCTTATAAGTTATAATTTATATATCTTTTAGAATTAGATTTTGAGTTACAAGACCAACATCTGCTTCTGAGTAAATTTTATTATTTGTTTATCTGCTGAACCTGTCAACTTGAACTTCAGTTGTGCTAACTTCACGATACGCTCTTTTCTTTTTTGTTAAGCAGCTCATGAATTATTTGCCTCTTTGATCTGTTGTTTCTTCTGTGATCCATTAAATCTCTGGGTGGCGACCATCTGTCCACTGTCCTTTTATGGTTACCAGTACATGTAATCTTTTTTTTTTTTGTTCGGAAGTCTTGTTTTGCCTCTGTTGTACATGTATCTACTGTAATTCATAATAGAATAATTTCACATATATTTTGGCAACATTTGTCTTTTCAGCCTTCATTGTACCAAATCATGAATGAAAATTAACCCTCTTAACCACATGGCCGCATTTGCAAACTTTTGGAGGCGTTGTCTAGCGACTCTGTACCAGTTGTAGGAGATGAAGGCGCCAAGCTCATCTGGCACTACCCTTGAATTATCATGATCAATCCATCTCCTGCTGCATGGTCCCGGGGCTAAATGGGTTAAAGCAGACCTAGAACAAGATTTACACAAGATGAACTTCAGTCCTCCCAAAAATCAGTGCTTAAGGTGTAGAAGTTAGACTGGCCATGCATCTCAAAATTGATTGTGTGATCATGCTGAAAATATGTGGACAGTATGAATATTTTTAACCCTCAGGTGAATGTAGCCACTAGAACTGTTCACAGTACCAGTGGCCATATGCACTAGGGGATTAATTATAAATGGCGAGAAATAGAAGTCCTAATGTTTGGAAGAAAATTATTTTGGTTCTATTCTGTTCGGCGGTCACTTTATAGCTCAACAATGTAAGGTCACAGTTACTATAATGTATAAAGGATTATGGTGGTGTTTTTTTTTCCTCAGAAAACGTCCTGTTGTAGTTCTGTCTACGTGCGCCTTTAGTTATTGTGCAATACCTGTTAATGCACTCAGGCCTAACTGTTTAAATGACAGGTTTGGTTATATATGTTTTTGTTCAATGTATGTATACATGTACATGTATGCATGTATATATATATCTTGCACATTTTTTTCCATTCACTGTATCTCTAAAAGTTTGTTTGTTTGTTTGTGACTGGCTATTTGGTCAACATTACTTGTCATTTCATCATATTTAATCATCGGTCATATAATTCATAATGGCAGGATGTAGGCATTATTGGCTTAGAGCCAATGGAATTTGTCCATGTATAGCTTATCTGAGTGCATGTTCATTTCTGTTTTAAGATCTACTGTGCATGACCATCCCCCCCCCCCCCCCCCAATCTGGGTCTGCTCTGGGGGACTTGGGTGGGGTTAACTAACTTTCTAGTTCCCAAGTTCACCCTAGTCAGCCCCACAGGGTGGGTTTTCCCCTCTATTCTGGGGCATGTGTTTATATCTACCCTTGGTCCATTCACCTGTATTTTTCTTTTTTAAACTCTCCCTACTGTCTGCGCTGCCTGTAGCACATGATATTGGATGTGTGCTGCTAAATGGTCTTAGGTTTATTTAGCGTATTAGACTGGCTGGCGACATACATTCAATATTCTGTTTAGTTTTTTTTTTCACAAGCAGTGCAGGCACGTCCTGAGAAAGTCTTGTTACTGTCGGGACGTTAAGCAATGTACAACCAACCAAATACTGTGCATGACTTGTTCAAAACAGCTGTGTGATTTATAACTGTTCAAGAATTGTGTTATCTGTAATGTCATACTCACTTAGTCAGTAACTTAGTGAGGAGCCATGCACACACCAGTGCCCTGTAGAAATGGTGTGTGTAAATTTTACAATCTCACTACTGATAGTGATAACCTAGTTTTCCTGAGGAACATGGAGCAAGAGGTAAAGATCCTTATGAACCCCTGCACATGCATTGGCTCATGAGGATCTATGCCTCTTGCGTTTCGGGTGTTTTTCGTTGTGGTCTTGCAGTGAAGGACTTAACATAGACGCATGTTTATTTCTTGCCATGATGTCATTGCACTATCATATGTGCGTGCCTGTGTTGTTTGACCTGTGCAGTTTGATAAGCAGTGATTCATACAAGTTTCTAGTCATGCACATATCTTGTGGCATGCAGGTTTCAACACTGTCGTGCATTTATTTTTCAGAAATATTTCATTACTAGCTTTAACTCATTCAGCCAGGCGCACGTATTTCCCACATTTTGGGACTATGCACCTGTTGCAGGAGATGGATCGACCATGCTAATTCAAGGGTAGTGCAAGGGTTGGCGCCAAGGTAATCTGGCACTACCCTTGAATTATCATGGTCGATCCGTCTCCTGCTGTAGTGCATCAGGGCTGAATGGGTTAAATCTTATTTCATTTGCTTCAACAGTTGCTTACTTAATAATTATTGTATCAGTGTGGGGTGGTGCAAGAAGAATCCACCACAGTCTTTACATCTGATGATCACATTTGACTGACATAGAATAGATGTAGATCAAGAGTCAGCATGAGGCATAGTTCCTGCAAGCGGCAGGGCACATGGAGATCAATGCCCTTTATCTTTGGGTGGCATTCACAAGGGGATTAGCTGAGTAATGGGGAAAGCGTTAACCCATAAATCCCGGACATGCTATAACAGGATGTTGATCAACCACGATAGTTCAAGGGTGGTGTCAGAATAGCTTGGTGCGCCAAGCTATTCCAGCAGCACCCTTGAACTATCATGGTCGATCTTCTGTCTACAGAAATGTGGCATGGACCTCAGGTATTGGACTGAGAAAAAACAAGATGGGATATACCATAACCCACAAAGTCTCTTCTACATGAGAGCTGTCCTGTCAAGGGTCTCTTCCTTTTGTCTTTGATTTGATTCTGATGTTGAAATATCTCATACAGATAAACAACAACCAACAAATAAACAAGATGAGGTTTTCATCCCAAAGTCTGCGGTATTGTTTGGAGCTCAGATGAGTTTTTCTTTTAGGAATATTCACAGTTGTTCATATTTTTAAGCATATCCTTCTGATCCATTTCCCTCCTCTCAAAGCTAACCTCTGATCAACACACACACCCGCAGCTAAATAAAGACCGACACACGGCACTTCCCGCCGTTAGTACACTCAGTGGGTTGGTGTAGCGACAGGAATTTTGAAGAAAAATAGCAGAGCAGCAAAATGACGTCACTATAACCACGACGTCATGGCATCGCTAGTCTCACGATGCCGTGTACACAGTGACGAAATTGATGTTTCACGTCACTCATCCGAAAGGCACGCAGCCTCTTCCAAGGCTGACTGTTTTGTTCCACACAGCCTCTTCCAGGACTGATTGTTTGATGGGAATATAATGTGGCTCCAAAACTTGCAAAAATGAATTGATTATTATTCAAAAAGTTGAAGAGTTACAAAGCTGGCTAACAAACTCATCCAGTGTCTGTCTCCAAACTAGCTATATCAAAAATTTCAAGTAAATGTGAAAAAAAAAAAAAAAAAAAATACGGACTCTAATCTGGGTCAACCGACTTTCTATAAACGGTCTATTATGTCTTCAATGAAACATCCGGTTACAGCATGCTGAGAGGCTCTCTTAGCCACCCCTTAAATAAAGTATTTAGCTTGTGCGTACATCAATATCTGAGATTCTCGTGTACATACGCATACGGCCTTTCGCGCCAAATGTACGTCCAGCAGCGAGGTTAGGGTAATTAGACATAATGTAATTTTTATCTTGTTACTTCAGTTGTCAGAGGTTCAGGCCTACCCGCTTTTGACCTCATAGACATGCTATTAAATTCGCCCCCAGCACGACCCATCCTAAAAAGTCCCTTCTATAAATAAAAGGGACATAAAAACTGGAAACCATTTTTACATCAAGTCCAGCTGAACTTCCCTCATTCTCAACCCCTGATCTCTCACCCATTCTGATCCTTTTACCTGAAGTATATAGATCATGATGAGTTGAAATTCAGATTAGGCAGCAAGATACATGCATTTGTCCTCATATATCCCTACAGGCATGATATCTATTGCGGATGGAGACTTCCCGACCAAAAGGACAGATTTGCTTATGTAAAAGAACACGATAAAAGGTAAAATAATAAAATACAAAGAATTATCAGATAAAAGTTACCTTATTGATCACTGGTCGAACCATGACAGACTCCGTGTGACGTCGATTGGGCACCCATACTAGGACGTAGTCCGATTCGATGTACTCGGGCTTCTGTGAACAATCAGTTAGTCAACGTATCAGCCAGTCGATCAGTTAGTACGAAGGTCAGTCAGTCGACTGTAATCAACAATTTCCAGTCCAGACCAAAAAGCAATAAGTAGTGACTGATCTCTTGTTTGTTTGGCTATTTTGAAGAAGGGTATTTATACGAAATATTAATAAATTGTGTTGTAACTGTCTTTTCTAAGCGTGTTTCTTCGTTAGGTTCTTCTCGGCAACTTTTCAGGTATCGCGCCATACAAGCAGTCTGCGTTATCCGCGTCCGCGTATGATGATGATCTGTTATATTCTTGTGAAGAAAACTCAACCAAAAAACAAAAGATCTTTGGGCCGAAGTCAGCATTAGCTTGCCCGCGCACGACTGTACGTGGGCCAACTAAGTTTGACGTCAGTTTAAGGATCTTTTGTTTGTGCAAAATGTACTTTGGAAACGGATATTGTCCACATTATATCCGATTTCTAGATACTTGTGCGTGTAAAACTGAGGCTGACCTGTATGTCGAACACGGAATAGGCACACACAAAAATACAGTCCCATACGCTTAACCCATTACATCCTGACTGCTTTTTGTCCTATGAATCTTCATTACAGATTAGGAGATAGAGCAACCAGTTTAGTTCAAGGGTGGTGCCAGAATAGCTTGGCGCCTCAGGCGCCAAGCTATTCTGGCACCACCCTTGAACTATAATAGTCAAGTTAATTTCCAGCAGGAATCATCGTGACTAAAACCCCTACCAACACCCAAAGGGCTAATTGGGTCATACTAGTTGTAATCCGATAACACACATTGTCAATGAGATCAGGCTTTGACGTTCACGCCTTCCTACAGGTGGGGAGAACCTCATTACTGGCACAGTATCAAGTGAAATCGTAGTGATATTCATTTTCACCATGATACCTTCGCTGCCTATTGATCTCAACCGTTCATATGGCGCCGTCGGATGACCCCTTGGCGCGTCGGTAGCGGTTTTAGATGCGTTGATTCCCGCAGGAATTATCGTGACTAAAACCGCTACCGACACGCACAGGGTTACAAGAAACATGAAGGTATGTGTGCGCGCACGTGGTTTGGGGGAGGGGGGGGGGGGGGGCGGTAGGGTGGTGGAGAGCTCTCGCGGGCGTGACGTCCGAAAAATACATGTATGACTGGTATTGCTTCCTGAAACATGTGCTCGCTACGCGTTTCGTTTACGTGCTCAGATAAGTGCGTGGGGTTGGAAAATACAGAATGCCTTTAGTGGCTTTAGAAATATCGTGCACCTACCATCATCATCATCATCATCAGTTTCTTGCCCGAACTGGGCGTTGGGGGGACTGAAAGGCAGCAGCAACAGACAGTGCTCTCCACTGAGTTCTATTTTGGGCGGTGGCAAGCAAGTCTGGCATCTCGAGTTCGGTCCATTCTTTTATGTTTGCGACCCAACTCTTTCTCTGACGACCTCGCCGACGACTTCCTTCGAGAGTGCCTTGGAGGATAGTCTTGGACAAGGTGTTGTGTCGGGTCACGTGGCCAAACCAAGCAAGCTTGCGCCGTTTCACAGTTGCCAGAAGGGGTTCATGTGGGCCCACCAGGGAAGTGACGATGCTCCGTACATAATCGTTGGTCTTGTGCTCGCGGTACGAGATGCGGAGCAACTTCCTCAGGCACTTGTTCTCAAAGGCCTGGATTTTCTTTTCTGAGTCTGCAAGCAGTGTCCAAGTCTCACAGCCGTAGAGTAGAATAGACACTACGAGGGACTTGTAAAGCCTGTACTTGATGGTGAAGCTGATGGAGTTACTTCGCCATATCCTGTCCAGCCTGGCCATTGCGGATGTTGCTGTACCTATCCTGATACGGATCTCTGCTATGCAACTACCGTCTTTGGACAGGGTGGCTCCCAAGTACTTGAAGCTATTGACCTCTTCTAGCTTCTGGCCGTTCATGTGAATGTTGCTGCTGATGTCGCTTGTGGTGTTGATCATCACTTTGCTTTTATCCGTACTGATCTCCATGCCATAAGACCCTGCGCTACTTGAAAGTTTGTCTGTCAGGTTTTGGAGCTCACTATTGCTGCCTGCCATGAGGTCAATGTCGGAAAACACAGCTGTACTAAACAGATGGACTGAGTACTGCCGAGACTTGTATAACTACAAGACTGAGCCAGACACCAGCATCCTCCAAAACAACCAGGCTGGGGCCAGGAAGGCTGAAGACCTGCCAGTGTTAGCTGAAGAGGTGGAAGCAGCCGTACGCGGCCTGAAGGGAGGAAAGTCTCCAGGTGTAGACAACATACCTGCTGAACTGTTGAAACATGGAGGAGAAGTAACAACGAAGGTCCTCACTACACTCTGTCAAAAGATCTGGGAGCAAAAGAAATGGCCAGTAGAATGGACACAGTCTCTAGTGATCCCGCTCCCTAAGAAAGGAAACCTGAAACAGTGCCAGAACTACAGAACTATCAGTCTGATAAGTCACCCTAGCAAAGTAATGCTTAGAATCATTCTCAACCGCCTCAAAACTTTCGCCGAGGAACTGCTGGCAGAAGAACAGGCTGGCTTCAGAGTTGGAAGAAGCACTGTAGAGCAGATTTTCAACTGCCGCGTCCTGATCGAGAAACATCTGCAGCATCAGCGCGAACTCTACCACAACTTCATTGATTTCAGGAAAGCATTTGATCGCGTCTGGCACGACGGACTCTGGCAAGTCATGAGATCGTTCAACATAGAGGAGGGACTGATCCAAATGATAGAAGCGCTTTACAAGAACGCCTGCAGCGCAGTTCTACTTAACAATCAGTCAGGCGAGTTCTTCAGGACGACGACCGGTGTCCGTCAAGGATGCCTGCTCTCTCCTGTCCTTTTCAACATATTCCTGGAGAAGATCATGCAGGAAACCCTCCACGACCACCATACTTCAATCTCTATTGGTGGCAGATCCCTGTGCAATCTTCGATTCGCAGACGACATTGACCTCATGGCACCTACCATATTTTCCAGTAAATTATTAGTCCGCGGAAGTATGCGTGTGTGTGAGGAAGGGGGGGGGGGGGTACGCTGAGGAGGGTTGAGGGGGGGGGGGGGATACGGTGAAAACTCCCGATAAGCTAATAATCTCCTTTTTGAAAGCAAAAAACAAACAAACAAACAAAATAAAAAACAACCCGTAAGTATCGAAAGACATGTTTTTGCTCTGTGTGAAACACGTTTCAAGTGGCAGGACTGTTGTTCCCTGTTTACGAGGCTTCAAGTGTTCTGTGTAGTGTTTTTTTTTTCCAAGTGACAAAATCTGTATTGTTTGCTGGTCTGTGGTTCTGGACCTTACGGCCGTAGGGCGTAAGGTCCAAAATCACAGACCAGCGCGCTTAATAGTAATCTTTTTGTTGTGGTTGTTAATGCATTTTGCCGCCCATACTTATCAGATTCCTGGCGGCGCTTATTACGGCTTTATCACTAAGCACTTGGCAGCATGCGATCTCTTTATGAAGCGTTTATGCGTTAAATGCACACGTATGTAGTGCGTTTCTAATCATGAGAATGTTGATACATGCAATAAGTAGCCGAATTTACACAGAGGATAGCGTTCTGTTAAGGTGCCTTTTGTCTGTTAATCGTTTCAGACTTTTAATGCAGTATGACGGCATTTATTTTGCTTACAGAACATCTTACTGGTGTGTTCATGCGTTTAAAATAATGATTTTCAAGTGCCACAAACGTTGGTTATAGGCTTAGCGAACACTTAAATGCTATTAGAAACCTTTTCCCCGCCCATTGTTTCTAGAACTTTTGACCTTCTTTCGTACCTTTAGTCTTTTTACGGCTTTGTAACAAAACACGTCGGAGATCCAAACACTCTTGAAGAATCACGTCGTTTTCCCCTACTTCAGTACTTTTATTGTTTTCCGTATGAAAGACCCCTTTAAGAATTTTCGTCAACGAGCCAGACAACTTTTTCATACTTGGCTGTTCCTATAGTTTTTTCATATTTGAGAACGGGAAGACTATCATGAGTGTTTCTTGCCGAGAAGCCGGTTGTGGGCAGACGTCGACAATAAGAGATTAGGCACGCAATACTGTTTATTGTGCAGGAGAAACAACTCGTAATGCCATTGTGGGCCTTTTATGGGGTTGGGATTATTCCATATATAGACTGACCAGTGCTGCGTGTTTCGTCAGACCTCACCAACGTGCAGCGCCTCTAGTGTAGTCAGTTGTTAAATGCTACTCTTCTCCATGAGGCACAGATCCTCGTGAACCTCCGGAACTGCGGGGGCTCATGAGGATCGATGCTTCTTGCCGACCAGTTTATCTGCCCAATTTTTCAC
Organism: Semisulcospira habei; assembly: GCA_036245525.1. NCBI lineage: Eukaryota > Metazoa > Mollusca > Gastropoda > Semisulcospiridae > Semisulcospira > Semisulcospira habei. The sequence goes on from BTPG01000006.1 coordinate 128,823,873, forward strand.
CTCAGACCATCTTGATCTTCTTTTATGGCTTTAGTAATATTGTAGCAATTCATCTGTGCAACGATTCCCGTCTGCAACAGACATAGATCCTCATGAGCCCCCGCAGATACGGCGGCTCATTAGGAGCAGTGTCTCTTGCCAGACTAATTTCAAGTGCAGTTTGCTTCTGTGGTCCTCAATCGACTGAAGTTGTGAGGTGAACAACCTTGTTTTATGGCGGCAAGGGTGATCAACCGCTCTAGGTTTTCAAGCGTAACATCTTGCAGGAATGCAGGCAGCTTGGCTTTTGTTTTGCTGGCGATTTGTGCCTACAGGGCTCATTCTTTCCGGGCCTTTACACCCATAGTCTGATTCTTTTATAGTGAATAAGTGACAATAGAAAATAGAACTCCACCGAACCTAGAATAAGAAATTTCTAGAGCTGAGCTGTCTGATTGGATGATTGTCACAATGCCCAACATTTGTCTCAAAGCGGTCGAAATTTTGTTGTTTTGCTCTTTTTGTGTACATGTTCCTTTTTCAGACCTTTAAGCTGGTACCCAGTATTTTGCTAATTAAGCAAAACAGAACTTTGCAACTCAAGGGGGAAACAAGGTTTTTTTTTTCTTTTTTTTTTTCTGAAACTCCCAGAAGTAAATGACTTCCATTCTGTCGAATGGAAGTCATTTAGTTCTGGGAGTTTAACTCATTCGCGGCCAGCCGCATCCGGATTCGGGTGGCCGCGAATGAGTTAAGAGTTAAATGGTTTGCAAATGATTTAAACTTACACGACGTGTACATGTATTCAGGCGCAGCATGTCAAGCACACTGACTTGAAATGAGCAGCTGAAATACACAAATCCTCCACCCTTTACTATCCTGTTTCCAAGAGTTGAAATAAGGGGGGAAAATATTTTCTCGCCAGTGGACATAGTGAGGTTTTGTTTGCAACTAACGACTAACAACAACGAACGAGAGCGAAACCATGGCGGATAACCGACCTACCATAGGCACAGCACTCCAAACATCTCCAAGATGCATAGATCCTCATGAGGCCGGAGGGCTCCTGAGGATCTATGCCTCTTGGAGATATTTGGAGTATTGTCTATGCGTCTGGTAAAATCTGGTTATCCGCCGTGACTTACTTCACGTTCGTTGTTGGGAACCGTTCGTTACAAACGAAACATCACTATTAATATTATCACAATTCTGCACAATAGGGAGATAATACGTTTTTATGTTGAGAGATTGAGTCAGTTGAACGTGCATGTTTGTGTGCGCGTGCGGTGCTCTGACTGTGAATATGTTTGAAATTACGCAGACACTATGAAAAGCTTGATTATACCGTCCACTCTGGTTACGTCAACATCTCTGGTGTACAGTATTGATCGGAACTGATGTACACAGAGAGCACTGACCATTCATAGCCGTCAGAACTTACATGAGCGAAAAAAGATAAAAAGTGAAACTGCAATCCTGACTGAAAAATAATAATCGTTTTGTTGTCAGCAAGAAAAATGAGAGGGAAAGACGAGGTATTGCAGAGCGAGTGTGATCACGTTGTTTATGCTTTAGTGCAAATGCTCTGAAATTATTCTGCATGTCTAATGGTACTCGTCGACTTCACGCATAACAGTCGTGACGAAGGAAAGTATTGGTCTGTGCTAGAATTTTAGCCCGCATGGTCTTTACCAAAATGTCGCTGTCCAAAGTCAAAATTAAGTGTATTCGCTGTGTATTAAATTCGTCAATGACTGATCAACAGGAATCGTGATGAAACAGGTTAAATTCCAAAAGACCACCTGTTTGCAAACATGTTTTCGTGATATGTTTCAATGTAAAATATTTATTTCTTCTGTTGACTTAAAAAAAAGGTGAACAAAAAGACATTTATGATGTTGATGCCCCATCTTGACCGCGTTTCTTGACCTAAGGGTCTGTGGGTTTGGTGAGGACATAGAGGTTGGCATTACACCAGTAATCCGAATTTCCTTACCTTGTCAAACGTAACCGCCATGATGAAATCGCTTTGACAGGTCGGACCTGACAGAAATCCTTCACTCACTGGCACCGGGCTTCCAGAGGAACCAGCACCTCCTCAGGCAATCAGAGTATGCACGATACTGCTGAAAATACGCTATTCAGAATTTTGCCGGACACTGACTGACTGACGTACCCTTGTTATCACTTCTCGCTTCACAGTGATCCTTCTTTTGACTGGCGCCAAATGTCCAGAGTCTTCAGGCTGAAAGAAATAAACCACTCCGATTGCTGACCACTACGTTAAAACAAAAATCACTAGCCTCCGGACACAGGAAAACACAACAGGTCACCGTGAAGCAAAAGGTCATCAGGCCTACGACGGCCCGATGACTATTTGCTTCATGGGGAATTCTTCTGCATTTATTTCTTTTACTATACGTTACTCCTGCCCTCGTGAACTCGTGCTTGTAACTGGTACCCAGACTCCACGGGTCTAAAGTAACTGTCTAACTGTTGATTCACCGAAGAAGAGAGAGAGCCTGGATCTTGAAGTTTACGGTTATTCTTTTTTCGTCCACATCTACATCTTGCTATAATCCTTCGTCTAGTTTGTACGCTGTACCAAGCGTCTAGTGACCTCTGTAAACAATAACAAAATCAACACAGAACACAATAACAACAGTGTTGCAGTCAAGTACCACTCACTGTACAATTGACCACTCGCTGCGGGAAAGGATAATCTGTTTTCTTGACCACTTTTTTTGTCCTCACAACTTCATTAATTGTTCATCAGCACGTGAGCGCGCGCGCCGGTATTGGCTGTTCCCAACGTGCGTCCACGTCCAGAAATGGGTGGCCGTCGCCGGGTGCTCCACTTTCTGTGTCGCCGTGTTCGAATCCAGGTGAGGGCGGAGCTGACCCAGTTTCTCCCATGCTACCCGCGGTCAGTACCAGCATGGGTGCACAATACTATGGCTGACTACCAACACTGGTTACCTCCCTCGGTCTGTTATGCACTGTCGTGCCTAGCGGATCGAGGGAAGTAACCCGTTTGCTGCCTACCCAGAGAATGATGTAGTCGGTCAGATATTTGAAATTTAGCGTAGTAACTTTACACAGAGCAATACGTTTGAGTCCAAATAACTGAACTTAGTACTGCACGCAGTTTGTAAATAAATAAATAAATAAATAAGTATAATAAATAAACAAACTAGAAAATAAACACTATAGTACAAGTATGACGTTAGCAGTACACGACTGCCGGACCAGAGGCGTGCTTGGTTAGATATTATTTTTTAACCCTTTGGGTGTCGGTAGCGGTTTTTGTCGCGATGATTCCTGCAGGAATTATCGCGACAGAAACCGCTACCGACACCCAAAGGGTTAAAAATGAAAAGGGAGAGGTGGCGGTGGGTATTTTCCAAACCACTTTCTGAAGACGCACGTACACCACGAGTCAGCGTTTTTGCGCTAGTCAGTCGTCGTAGACGAATGTTCTCAGTTGTCCGTGTCTCTTTTGAGCCCTAATCATTAACTGTCTTGGCTGAGGAGTCCTTAGCAGATATTATCGACGTCAGTGCAAAAGATGGCTGCATCCAAACCCAGATGAGGGCGGAGTTGACACAGTTCTGGGTCACTCTGGAAGTCACATTTCGGTCGCCTAAATCGCCTCGAATTCCACCGCAAGAGGCATAAATTCTCATGAGCCTCTGCATCCACAAGGGCTCATGAGAATCTGTGCCAATTGTTTGAGAGGGTCAGCATTCATTTGTCCACATCGTTAACTCGTTGACTTACTTCCGTGCCACACGGATGGGGAAAGTCAGCGGATTTTAAGCCGGTGACTGGGTAGAGCGTTAGACCTATTACGGGGTGTACAGTAGTGCAAGGGTGGATGTCCTCACTGGTCACCAGAAGGCGCGGGGTTAGCCAGCTGGCAGAGCATGCACGCGCTGTCCAGTGCGTATTGAACACCTAGTGACCACCTCCGGTTAGGAAGGCTATATATGCTCATGGTGCTAGAATCTATACATTTAGCGGGGTATTATGGTACTGCCCCACCCGGGTCTGCCCTGGGGGACTTGGGTGGGGTTAGGTATTTTTTAGTTCCCAGGGTCACCCTGGTCAGCCCCACAGGGTGGGTTTTTCTCTATTCTGGGGCATGTGTTTCTGTCTACCCTTTGTCCATTCACCTGTATTTGCCTTTTTAAAACTCTCCCTACTGTCTGCACTGCCTGTAGCTCTTGATGTTGGATGTGTGTTGCTAAATGGTCTTAGCTTTATTTAGGCCCCATGTTGTAGGTTTATTTAACGTATTTGACCGGCTGGCGACATACATTCAATTTTCTGTTTAGTTTTCTTTTCACAAGCAGTGCAGGCACGTCCTGAGAAAGCCTTGTTGCTGTCGGGACGTTAAGCAATGTACAATGTACAATGTGATTGCGTCCATGGTAAACTAGATGAGAGAATGGCATAGATGCACAGTCGAAAGGTCCAAATTAAATCACAAACCAGCACACGCATGGAGAAAACAGAAGAAATGGATTCTAGATCATTCTCGTGAAAATCTCCGTACAGGAGACATGGATATGAGAATCTAGTATTGCTCTTGCACACGAATTGGCAAACGTGTTGCAGGCAGTTCGTGGCAAAATTTTCCCTAGGAAGGCAAAATCATCAAATTCCTTTTTTATAAAAAAAAATAATATTTTCATTATTATTACATTGACAATCTCGCACAAAAATGGGAGTACTGTCTTTTGCCTTCCTAGTCCTAGGGCAAAACTGTGGAGGTTCACGAAGATCTGTACCTCGTTCAGCCAGGTTGCCTTCGCTGCAGGAATGCTTACCGGCTATTGGCCCTACGCACTCTCTCTCTTCTTCATTGATTGGCGGCTTCCTCCCGTGGGTAGGCAGGAGCTCATGGGGATTATGACATTACGGCATAACATGCCACAATTGATTCAGACGCTATTACCAGAGTCAGTGGTCAGCGATTATTATTGTTGTGGGTTCGGTTTTATGCTGACCATAATATACTAATGGTCAAAACTTGAGGGCCACCCCACTTTTTTGTGTCATTGTTAATCGTCGCAAGTACGCTAATAAAATACAATGTTCTTTCGATCCAAATGGGTTAAAAGTTGACCTTAGACAGTCCACTGTATAGGAAACAATAGACAACAATTCATCAATTTCCACGAACGTGTCAAATGCACGTGAAACATCGTCAGTTTCTGTGAAAAGCTGTGCGATATTGGCAAGCTACCAAAGGCAGGCAAGTGGAAAAACTCGGTAAAGTCGTGATGCACGTGCTAAATGGGTCAGTCGTCAACACTGAGCACTTCTCTTTCGCTACAAATACCGGTACAGTAGAGGCATAATTGTCACTTTGCTAACCATGCCACTACGACGAAGCCTAACGCCAGTAGATCAAGGTCGGGCGCTGGCATGGCTGCAGGGTGGAATTTCCTGACGAGAAGTTGGGATACGTCTTGGGGTGTCCCATTCATTGATCCAGAGGCTGTTGGCACGATTCCAAGAAACTGGAAGGGCAGAACGACGACCCTGCTCAGGACGCCCGCGTTGCACCAGCAAAAGGGAGGACAGATAACTCTGTGTGGCGGCTCTGCGCGACCGAACTGTCACATCAACTACTCTGCAACGTCAACTGATGCACGCTGCAAACGTTAACGTGAGCAGAAGCAGTCTGCCGACGTCTGCGCGAAATTGGCCTGATTTCATGCAGAGCAGCAGTGAGAATACCCCTCACTCCATCTCATCGCACAGCCCGGGTTGCCTGGTGTCGTCAACATGTGAGGGGGAACAGACTCCAGTGGACTCAGGTTCTGTTTACTGATGAGTCACGGTTCACTCTGTCTCTCAACGACGGCATGGCCGGCAGGGTGACGGTCTGGAGACGCCAGGGCGAGCAATTCACTGATGGATGCGTCCAAGAGGTGGATCGCTACGGAGGAGGCTCAGTCATGGTCTGGGCAGGCTTCAGCAGGGAAGGCAGGACCCCCCCCCCCCCCCCCCTCTACGTCATCCGAGGCACCCTGACTGGACTGCGCTAACGGGACGAGATTGTGCAGCCCCTCATCCAGCCAGCTCTCAAGCCATAGGTGACAATGCTGTTCTGCAGGACGACAACGCTCGACCTCATCGCGCCCGTAGATGAGTACCTTGAGCAACGGGGCATCATGAGGATGGAGTGGCCAGCTCGTTCACCTGATCTGGCTCCCATCGAGCACCTCTGGGACGTGCTAGGGCAACGTATAGTCTCCAACCACCGCTCCACCTCAAGGCGTCCCCCAGCTGACTCAAGTTCTTGCATCAAGAGTGGGAAGCTATCTCACAACATGTTCTCCGAACCCTGGTGAACGCCATGCGTCAACGCTACATTGGATGCTTGGCTGCAAACGGTGGGTACACTCGCTACTGACTGGACCAGTCTTGGTGAACTTTTCAAATGAGGGGTGGGTGAACATTCTAACGTACTGCTGTTGTTACAATTGCTTGATTTACTCAAAACTTAAATGGAATTGTTACTGAATAAATTAGCAAAGTACTGACTCCCAAATATTGTTACATTATTTGTGTGGTGTTGTCGGTGCGTCTGCGATAAAAAGTGGCCCTTAAGTTTTGACTGTTAGTATAGTTGGAGCACTCTTAACCCTGTGCCTGTCGGTAGTGTTTGTATTTTCCCCGCGGTTCCTGCAATATAAAAACCGCTACCAACAGCTAAAGAGTTGAACTATCATGGTACGTGGTATGATAAAAGAAAAAGTAATGATAGTTGGGCCGTAAAACTGAAACCGTGGGCCCAATTTACATGATATTTTCGCATTTCGTTTTTTCCGCTGTTTATGCAAAATTAAAGCTACTTCAGGCAAAATTCACAGGAGATGTAGTATTCTGATGAAGGTCAGGGTCGGACTTGTGAATTTACTGCTTTTGCTAGGCCCTAGACCCGGGAAAACTCTCTCCTGCCAGCCTCTTTTTTTTTTTTTTCAGTTTAGAGAAGAACCAGAATTCGCATTCGCCAAGGCAAGGACTGTATGATGGCTGAGGAAGAACACGATTGTTTTGCTGCTCTTAGTAGGACACAGTGACCTTGGCTTTGTGGTCACTGGCATTTTTAAGATAAAATAAGATGTTCTGGGCACTGAGAGTTGGCCGCTGCTCATGAACAGAGTTGAACTTTCTCACCAGAAGCCAACCAATATTGCGTGCTGGGGATGCCGTTACAAGACAAACAAGTATCGTCCTCAGTGATGACATCACACGGTCGTTAGAGGCACCCCACCCGGGTCTGCCCTGGGGGACTTGGGTGGGGTTAGGTACTTTTTAGTTCCCAGGGTCACCCTGGTCAGCCCCATAGGGCCCCACCCGGGTCTGCCCTGGGGGACTTTGGTGGGGTTAGGTACTTTTTAGTTCCCAGGGTCACCCTGGTCAGCCCCACAGGGTGAGTTTTTCTCTCTATTCTGGGGCATGTGTTTCTGTCTACCCTTGGTCCATTCACCTGTATTTGCCTTTTTAAAACTCTCCCTACTGTCTGCACTGCCTGTAGCTCTTGATATTGGATGTGTGTTGCTAAATGGTCTTAGCTTTATTTAGGCCCCATGTGTTAGGTTTATTTAATGTATTTGACCGGCTGGCGACATACATTCAATGTTCTGTTTAGTTTTTTTTTCACAAGCAGTGCAGGCACGTCCTGAGAAAGCCTTGTTGCTGTCAGGACGTTAAGCAATGTACAATCAATCAATCAGCCCCATAGGGTGGGTTTCCTTTCTATTCTGGGGCATGTGTTTCTGTCTACCCTTGGTCCATTCACCTGTATTTGTCTTTTTAAAACTCTCCCAACTGTCTGCACTGCCTGTAGCTCTTGATATTGGATGTGTGTTGCTAAATGGTCTTAGCTTTATTTAGGCCCCATGTTGTAGGTTTATTTAACGTATTTGACCGGCTGGCGACATACATTCAATTTTCTGTTTCTTTTTTTTTTTTTTTCACAAGCAGTGCAGGCACGTCCTGAGAAAGCCTTGTTGCTGTCGGGACGTTAAGCAATGTACAATCAATCAATCAATCAATCGTTAGAGGCCATTTATACTCAACGTTTTGAGTAGTTAATCTAAGCGATTAACTTTCTGTTGCGTCTGAGCCTCTGTCAATAAATGGGGTATCCTTTTTGCAGATTTGTGAGGTCAGGGTCACTGCGCACTATCCTTTGAACTGTTCTAAGAGAAGTACGGAAGTTCAAGATGTTTCTGAAGATAAAATATATGTGTATTTTCCTATCAATATGTAAATTAATAGCAAAGTTTGCTCGTTCCCGGCTGAAATTTCAGTCAGATCTGTACATGCCTTCTAAGTCCTCTTTTTTTCAGAGTTAAATTGCACAATCCACTTGCAGTCAGTGCCATATCAAACAATTTTCAAATTTGTTTGGATTTTAACAGGTTGTCTTAAAGTTTCACTCTTTTAAAAATGTAGAAATAAATTTATTATCGCAGAGAATCCATTTTTTCAAGCACAGCTGTTTACATCACTTTTTCATACATGGGACTTTTCCGAATATTTTCGGAAATCCGAATTTTTTTTCTCTCCTGCATTTGTGTTATTTTTTAGATCGGTGCAAATTCGTTGAGAAAAAAAACAAAAAACAAAAACACTTTTTATTTTTCTTGAACTCATTGCTTACACTATAAGATGAATGTAGGTGTTTTGTGAAGTTCCCCCACATGAAAATATACTGATTGCTAGTTGCGAGTCCTGGACTCTTTGCTTTCCTAGGATTTGATCTCAACCTGGTCTCATGTCTGCTTTTTCCCCCACCCGGGTCTGCCCTGGGGGACTTGGGTGGGGTTAGGTACTTTTTAGTTCCCAGGGTCACCCTGGTCAGCCCCACAGGGTGCGTTTTTCTCTCTATTCTGGGGCATGTGTTTCTGTCTACCCGAGGTCCATTCACCTGTATTTGCCTTTTTAAAACTCTCCCTACTGTCTGCACTGCCTGTAGCTCTTGATATTGGATGTGTGTTGCTAAATGGTCTTAGCTTTATTTAGGCCCCATGTGTTAGGTTTATTTGTATTTGACCGGCTGGCGACATACATTCAATGTTCTGTTTAGTTTTTTTTTTTTTTTTTCACAAGCAGTGCAGGCACGTCCTGAGAAAGCCTTGTTGCTGTCGGGACGTTAAGCAATGTACAATCAATCAATCAATCATGTCTGCTTTTTCAATGACGTCACACAGCGGCATGGCTAAAGATACCAGCTCCATAAATTATTGTGCACGAATAAAGGGCAAAGACGGACATTTCTGTTGATACTATTTGTATTTATGTGACTTAAGTAGTTTACAAATGGCGGCCCAACTATCATTACTTTCTGATCATACATCGTAGATGTTCTTTTTGTTGAACATAAGGACTGAATGGGTTGCGTAAAAGCGGAACTGTGTAAATCGTCTTGAAATGAATGACAGATATAGAGGCCGTTGAAAGTAAGATCATTGCATACGAGTGGAACACGCTGGAACTATCGTGGTCAGTTGTTAATGTTGCCAAGTGAAATCGACTTGAAATAATTGCAAGATATTGAGATAGTTGAAGAGGGGTAATACCACTCAATCCAACAATGTCCACCGATGTCAAGCTGAGATGCCCAGACCCAGGTTTGACCTCATTGTGTGTTGGTCTGTGATTTTGGACCTTGCGGCTCCAATCCGTAAGGTTTAAGATTACAGAGCAGCATACAGTTAATGAGGTCACCGCGTTGATCTCGGGCTGCTTCACACCTGAGGGTTTGAGTTTAGTCACTGGTGGGAGTAGCTGACCCCGGTTTGAGGACTGGAGTTGGAAGGTACCCTTGTTCTGGTCACAGAAGGACCTGACATAGTGTCCTACGCTAAACTGCTGTCTGACACGACACGGCAGGATCAACTGCATGAGTTCGCTTAGTACTGCGCCAGCCTCTAAGCTTAGTCGCTGATGGCTCAGGACTAACTCGCTAAGTTTACTCATATAGCTGGCTCCTACTATGGAAGTAGCCCACAAAAAAACATGCTTCAAACAGAAAATAAAACAGAAAAAAAACGAGGACAAATCGGTAGTGTAGGTCTTTTTTGCCGTTGTTGTTTGAAGCGTGTTTCTTCAACCCAATAAATAAAGAAACACGCTTCTAAAAAACTAGGACAGAACAGTTTTAAGGACAAAACAGTAAGAACGTGTAAAACAGTTTTAAGGGCAAATAATATACACTAGGACAAAACAGTTTTAAAAACAAAACAGTAAGAACTTGGGTAAAACGGTTTTAATGGCAAATAATATACACTAGGACAAAACAGTTTTAAAAACAAAACAGTGAAAACTGTTTTGTCCTGTAATCTGTTTTGTCCTTGCTTTTACTGAAGCGTGTTTCTGCCCTGGTTGGTCGTTTTCTTGCCTTTTGCATGCTTGGCAGTTACTGTTTGGTCTGAACTTTTTAAAGCTTCTGCAGACTTTGTGGTGTGCATGAACGTTTGATTGCAATCATTTTACGAACACATGACTGATTTCTTCTAATGTATTAATAAGTCAGTAAGGAAATCGTTGAACAAATCAATATTAAAAATGTTAAAAATCGCTTTTTTAATCAGAAAATGTATTTTTTAAATTAAAGTTAAAATCTCTGTTTTACTGTTTGCCACCTTACAGTTGGCTTACACAACTGTCATTAGAAAATGTAGGGTATGTGTAGTCTAGAAAGGTTCAATTGTAGTAAAAACCGATTGTCTGCAAATGTTACATGCACGATTACACTGTGTAACCGACCGTAGGCTTGGTGGCCGGATTAGCACTGCATTTCGGCCAAAGTAATTGCTCACATGCATTCATTTGTCTGCAACGCATATCAGTGTGTACTTTCCCGCGGGGATGGATCGACAACACCAATAATAATAGTAATAATAATATTGATAAGACGACAGTAACAACCAAAGCAACAACAATGCTACTGATAATAAAGAATTCTTAACGCTTTGCCTGTCGGTAGCGGTTTTTGTCGCGATGATTCATACAGAATCATCGCGACTAAAACCGCTACCGACGCTCAAAGGGTTAAAGTTATGTAGCATAGGGATACATCCCAGAATATGTTATTCTGGGATCTCTGCTGAAGGGTAGCACCTGATTAGCCTGTCGTGGTCAGTCTTCCTGCCGCAGTTGGCGTATAAAGTGAAACAGAAAAACTGCATTGCGGTCAGCGTACGAGTTGTCAGAAACACACCGTTACGTGGTCTGGACAATAGGATAATGGGACGTCTACTGCACGCTGTTACCCGAGTAGTCGGGTTACGGGTGCTAAACAGTCTTCTTGGTCTTCTTCTCTCTCTCTCTCTCTGCTCCACCCGGGTCCGCCCTGGGGGACTTGGATGGGGTTAACTACTTTTTAGTTCCCAGGGTCACCCTGGTCAGCCCCACAGGGTGGGTTTTCCCTTCTATTCTGGGGCATGTGTTTCTGTCAACCCTTGGTGATGGTCCATTCACCTGTATTTTCCTTTTTAAAATTCTCGCTACTGTCTGCTCTGCCTGTAGCTCTTGATATTGGATGTGTGTTGCTAAATGGTCTTAGGTTTATTTAGCGTATTGGACCGTCTGGTCACATACATTCAATATTATGTTCAGTTTGTTTCCCCCACAAGCAGTGCAGGCACGTCCTGAGAAAGTCTTGTTGCTGTCGGAACGTTAAGCAATGTACAACTAACTAACTAACTCACTCACTCACTCACTCACTCACTCACTCACTCACTCACTCACTCACTCACTCTCTCTCTCTCTCTCTCTCTCTCTCTCTCTCTCTCTCTCTCTCTCTCTCTCTCTCTCTCTCTCTCTCTCTCTCTCTCTCTCTCTCTCTCTCTCTCTCTCTCTCTCTCTCTCTCTCCCCCCACCCGGGTCTGCCCTGGGGGACTTGGGTGGGGTTAGGTACTTTTTAGTTCCCAGGGTCACCCTGGTCAGCCCCACAGGGTGAGTTTTTCTCTCTATTCTGGGGCATGTGTTTCTGTCTACCCGAGGTCCATTCACCTGTATTTGTCTTTTTAAAACTCTCCCTACTGTCTGCACTGCCTGTAGCGCTTGATATTGGATGTGTGTTGCTAAATGGTCTTAGCTTTATTTAGGCCCTGTGTTAGGTTTATTTAATGTATTTGACCGGCTGGCGACATACATTCAATGTTCTGTTGTTTTTTTTTCACAAGCAGTGCAGGCACGTCCTGAGAAAGCCTTGTTGCTGTCGGGACGTTAAGCAATGAACAATCAATCAATCTCTCTCTCTCTCTCTCTCTCTCTCTCTCTCTCTCACACTCTCTCATCTCTCTCTCATCTCTCTCTCTCTCTCTCTCTCTCACACACCTCTCATCTCATCTCTCTCTCTCTCTCTCTCTCTCTCTCTCTCTCTCTCTCTCTCTCTCTCTCTCTCTCTCTCTCTCTCTCTCTCTCTCTCTCTCTCTCTCTCTCTCCCTCGAGAGAGAGATGGAATTCGTGAACATACTAACTGTATGCAGAATGCATGTAATGCTAATTCTACTACAATAATAATAATAATAATGTATATTTTTAAGGCGCCTATACTTTCGATAGAAAAGCTCTAGGCGCCGTACAAATGACATACTAACATACACACACCTTGCATCCTATATATGCCCTAACGTACACACGCACGCAACAAGATATACAAGGAAAATAAACTTAGCAGAGTAAACACACCAACAAGAAATGCTCACACACACCAAAGATATACGTGTACCATAAAACTAATAACGGATACACTAGGCAGCTGTCACTGACAGCAACAACAAAAACAGAAATAAAATAATTACAACAATGATCAGTTGATGTCAGGAACCTGTTTTATTACTTTGTTATTTTCAAAGTGTAATAAATGTGTAAGTAAAGTAATTTCAATTTATACGTCTGAACTGTAACATGACTACGGGTTTGCTACGTAAAAAAAAAGTATTTATATTTGGATTATTTTGATGGATTTATGTAACAACGTCGAATGTAACAAACATGGTCACGACCACACGTTTTTAAGTCCATTTTCAAAATCAAATCTGAGAGTTTTTTTTTTTCTAATTCGTACCAGTCCCATAGTTTAGTTACGGTTCGAGACAGTCTCGGTCGATGTCCCACTGTAGTGTGTTTCAGAAGTGATCGAATTGAAAATAACCGCAATGTGGAGATTCCAGGCATGCTGCCGTTTTATTCTGAAGTCCAAAGTCAAAGCATTGCCACGGACCTGCCTAGATGTTTTTAGGCTCATAGGAGTACGCGCCGTTCTTTCCTTAACCTCATTGCGCACTTAGCCATCAGTACTATAAACAGTACCGGTGGCTGAATGCACAAGGGGGTTAAACGGTATCGGTGGGAACGGGGTTAAAGGGAAATAGACGTTTTCTTTTTGAAACCTGTAAACATATGCGAGACTTTTAACTGCAAGCATTCGGTCGCTTAGCTAAACTTTAGGGGGGGGGGGGGGGTTGGGTGGGGTGGGGGGGGGGGGAGATTGCGTTTCTCAGCTGACCACGGCGCCGTAAAATGAATCCAATTAGCCGTGATATACCTGACGTTCTTTCGCCTCACACACTCGGAAGTGCAACCGCAGTCTGAACCCTCGCTGGCTTCCTTCGTCTTGGGAACACGAACTTAGATTGGGACATGAGTGATGATCTGTGAGCAGACCAGCACTCATCAGCAAGGAGAATGCTGCCCCTGAAGGCAGCAGACAGTAAATCCATTTATGTGAAAAGCAAGATTTTCATGTATTACAATGAACATTTAGCCCGGAAATCCTGCACGGGATCTTTGAAAACTCATGCCTCTTTTTCAGGTCATATTACATATACAAATATGGGCAGTTGAGGCAATGCAAGGACCGGTGTTTTTTATTTTTTGCCTTGTTAAAAAATTTGTAGTAGGGCTGAATGTTGGAATTTGCTGGAAATGTCCGGTTAGCTGAGAGGAGACATGTTTGGTGCTTTGATTCATACCATCCTGAGCTTATCCAATGGAGAATTGTGAGCCTATGTTGAGTTGCCGTTGACGTAGTGATTTGAGGAGCACGCTGATTTCAGCTGTGCTTGGGTGTGGGGTTGGTAAGGAACCAGTTTCATAGCCAAGAAATGAGACGGGTGATGTGCTTTTTTTTTATTTATTTTTTTTTTTTATTTTTTTATTTTGTGCATGGCAAATGTGCAGCTGGTGGGCGGTAGTGTTTTTTAGGGAATTGAAAAATTAGGGGATGACTGGGACTGACTAAGACTAAGAGACTGGACAGTACGGAAACGTCACTGTAGTCCGTGACTCTTGCTGACTCGGAACATAGAGATGAAGTCGGAATTAAAACCGCCATGGCCACCTTCGGCATAGGTACATGTAGGTAAATGAACATCTGCCTGTGCTGGGCTATGATATTGGACCTTACGGCCTACGGCCGTAAGGTCCAATATCACAGACCAGCATACACATATGTCAGCGAAGGCACCGGTATTCATCATCGACTAAAATCTTGCGTCAGGCTGATGAAAATCCATTGCCGAATCGGAGAATAAAAGTAAAGTGGAGATTGGCAGTCCGAAAACGAGATACCCACTAACGTACGTTGCAGGAGCATAATTGTGAATTTATGGCAACAAGAGGTATTGAGGCCCTGCTGACTGTTTGTGCTCATGAAGGTCTGTGCATCTGAATGTTGGAATTGGTTTGCCATGCGGCCACTTCTTGGCGCCACACGAAGACAGTGGCAGTCGTGCGCTGGACTTTATAGCACCCCAATTTAAGGAACAGCTTGTAATGATTTGTGGTGATCAAGAGGCATACATTCACATGGTCCCCTGCGACCGTAGGGGCCTATGCGAATCTATGCCTCCTGCAGATTATCGGGCATGGGACTGGGACCGTGAAAAGAGAAAGATAGGTGATTGCTTTTCAGACGCGTTCATGTCGACATTGGGTTACGGAACCGCCTGGCATCGCTGGCAAAGTCGGTAATCTTGTTTGTGTGCTCTTGTCAATGATTGTGGACCTTAAGGTCCAAAATCAGAGACCAGCACATGGTATTGGTCGATGGTATGAAGGAGAGAATGGTGTCTCAGACTGTTTTGAGTTTGGATGTTTTTAGTTACTACGTCTATGCAGTGGTGGTGAGTAGCACACGAAACGCATGTTTGTTTATCCACCGTTTCGGTTTACGTCTATCTCACACCAACTGGGGGCATAAGATACATTACACAAGTAGACATAGATGTGGACAAGAACTAATGTACAATAGCTTACGAAGCCTAATTCGTCTTGCAAACTGCACGTCTTTCCCCAAAGAAAAATGTAACGCATCATAAGGCGGATTGAGTATTGGTTGTAAACCTTGTGAGGCAAAAATAGCTGGTTATACGACTATCTAACGTTGATACTCACAAACCAGATAGGTGAGGCTAGCGCTGGCAGAATTGTCAGTACTCAAACCAAGGGGAATCACAGCGCTGGACAGACAACAGTTAGATCCCCTGCCCCCGCCTATCAGGCACCCAATCGCCAGCCCACAGAGAAATACGCAGGTATAGAATAAGACAATCATTTCCATTCCTAATAAGAATGGATCAGGTCTCTTATATAACCCATGTCTTTCTCCGGAACTTAGGAAGTAGGCAGGAGAAACATACATATAGTAGCGCACCTTCATGTTTGTGTATGTATGTTTCTCCTGCCTACTTCCTAAGTTCCGGAGAAAGACATGGGTTATATAAGAGACCTGATCCATTCTTATTAGGAATGGAAATGATTGTCTTATTCTATACCTGCGTATTTCTCTGTGGGCTGGCGATTGGGTGCCTGATAGGCGGGGGCAGGGGATCTAACTGTTGTCTGTCCAGCGCTGTGATTCCCCTTGGTTTGATTACTATCTAACGTTGGTCAGCGGATGAGACTAAGTGAAAATTTCGAATCGTTTTAATTGTAGACTTACCTCCACGGGTACCTGTGTCTGGGTATATGAAGTGAACGATTTCTGCCGGCAAGGGGCGCAGATTCTCATGAGCCCCTGCGCATGCAGGGGCCCATGAGAGTCTGTGCCCTTTGCAGATGGAAAGTGGTAACTGGGGTGCTGATTGACAGGTACTGTAATGCATCATCGATCGATGGGAAATCTGGATGGCTCAGTCAGTCATGAGTCAATCATGCACCTGTCCCTTTTTCTCTCTCCTAAAGGTCTATAGCAAATCATTTCGGAAAAAAGATCCAACACCGTTGCGGTGGATGCGAACGCGGTATCTGCCCTGTGAAGGCAGTAGACAGTGAGTCCGTTTTTGTGAAAAGCAAGATTTTCATTGTAGTACAATGAAAATCTTTCTTTTCGCAAAATGTGGACTTGCTGTCTTTTGCCTTCTCACGACTTGTATGTTGTCGGTACATATACAATGTTTTGTCTGAGTGGGAGAAGTAAGGCGGCAAATGCACAAACAGGCTAATTCGTATCTTTTTCTTCTCGTCTTCTTCTTTTTTTCTCTCTCTTTCTTTTGTTTGCATGCAGTTTCTGCAGCATGTAGTCTACCCTTTCATGTCATTATTTCTTGAAGTCAGCACTCGGTATATTTTCTTACCCAACGAAGGAACACCCCAATGCGCAAAAGGCCATCGGGCCGCCGTTGGCCTGCGCACGGTCGTGCGCGAGCCGACGTCGGCCCGAGGGCTTTTACGCATTGGGATAGGACTCGACGTTTTCACATTTCACCGCTCCATATATTACACTTTTTTACGTGTACCTTAGCTTTTTTGTCACCAGGTCTACTGTTTCTTCTAGTCGGGCTACACGTGTTTTTTTTGTTTTTCTTAACCCAGTTAAGTTCGATATTAGTCTTGACCACATTTTTTTTTAAAATAGAGAAAATAAAGTATCGACAAATATTTATCTCGGACAAATGTGCATTTTGCGTGATCACGCGTGGGCCTGGCAGGTCTTTAACTTCAGTTGACACAGTTATTATCACAGTGGGCTCCTCTTTTTATTCTCACGTTGATTGGCCCTTTCAGATTGCTCGCGCATGTTAAGCCGCATTTCTGGTGCTCCTGGTTTGATGAAATAAACATGGTAACGATGAACAGTATAAACTAATCCATTGTCCGTTGACCACTCTAAACGTGAAATCCCAATGACTTACGGGGTTTGTCGCCGGAAGAGCACTCGATCGTAATCTGCCGTCATTTTGCAAAAGCAGGCTATCCGATTTTTTTAAACGCGAGATTTTCATTGTTATACAATGCAGGTCTTGCTTTTCTCAAAACATGGACATAGTGGCTTTTACTAACTGACTTTAGATATATAGATCTGCATAGTTAGGCTTATTGTTTCTAGCAAAAGGCAAAGATCCTCATGATCCCGCCCCACCCGGGTCTGCCCTGGGGGACTTGGGTGGGGTTAGGTATTTTTTAGTTCCCAGGGTCACCCTGGTCAGCCCCACAGGGTGGGTTTTTCTCTCTATTCTGGGGCATGTTTCTGTCTACCCTTTGTCCATTCACCTATATTTGCCTTTTTAAAACTCTCCCTACTGTCTGCACTGCCTGTAGCTCTTGATATTGGATGTGTGTTGCTAAATGGTCTTAGCTTTATTTATGCCCCATGTTGTAGGTTTATTTAATGTATTTGACCGGCTGGCGACATACATTCAATTTTCTGTTTCGTTTTTTTTTCACAAGCAGTGCAGGCACGTCCTGAGAAAGCCTTGTTGCTGTCGGGACGTTAAGCAATGTACAATCAATCAATCAACCTCATGATCCCCTGCAAGTTGCATGGGCTCATGAGGATCTATTCCTTTTGCAGTTTTAAGGATCTGGCTTGTAGACTTAAACAGTAAAAGGGGATGAGCTCATTAGGACCGGGTGGGAAGACTCATAAGTGGCTTTGTTCTGTTTTCCACGTGTCTGTATGAATTATTCATGGTACGTGCGCATTGATTGATTCAGTTGTCTGGTGCAACAAGTGCATTGACTTTTTGTGTGAGCATCGCAATAAGACTGAAGATAGTATCGGTTTCAGTCACGACTTTCGTTCACAGCGTTGCGTCACTACTGCCGTGTAAAGGCAAATTGAAAAGCGAGATTTTCATGGCAATACATCGACAACTTCGCTCATCATAAAAATAAACTTATTGCCTATTGCCTTCTACAGTTGTCGTCGAAGGTCTGTTTCACCGCCAGTGCCCAAAGCAGGAAGTCGTTTAGGCTGAGAGGTGTCATGCTAATCAAGCACTACGTCTTAACCTCCATGGTCGATGCATTCCCTTAACCCATTTAGCCTAGGGACCCTGCAGCAGGAGATGGATTGACTGATAATTCAAGGGTAGTGCCAGATTAGCTTGGCGCCTTCAGGCGCCAAGCTAATCTGGCACTACCCTTGAATTATCATGGTCAGTCTATCCCCTGCAACTGGTACATAGTCGTTAGGCAACACCTCCAAAATGTGAGAAATGAGACCTTGGAGCTAAAAGGGTTAAAGTTGCATTACAACAGGACCTCTTTTGAGCAACCTCTTTTATTTGGCAAGAAAAATAATTGTTTTAAAGAAAGGTGCTCGCTGAAGAGAAGTCTTGAACGACAAAAGTGTCACCTGTCCTAAATGATGGCCATTAGTATCGGGTGCTCTCACATTGTAGTGACCGCTCAGAACATCATCTGCTGTATGTACACTTACAGGAATTTCCCTATACTAAATAAATTGTTTAGTGTAAACGATGAATTTAGAACGTGGATATTATTGTCAATCCACCCATCCTTTAGCTTATCATTTTTGAGTGAAGTACAAGTACAAAGGACCAGTGCAGTACAAAGGACAAGTACAAACACGGTATTACGTGTCGTTTCTGAGCGTGTATGTAATTCTTTGTTCTGTATTTCTTTGCACCTTACACGCTTGGCAGTCAGCCTTTGGGTCTAGATTTCACTTAGTGATGGCTCACAGTGTTTTCGAACGACTGCAAATTTGCGAGGAATAATTGTCAAGGTTTATTTTTGGCACGTCAGTAAAATGAGTACCTTTCAGCTGATTTTCGATATTTTTAGCAGAGACACATCATCGGCCAACTACATTTCAAAGCGCTTTTGGGCGGAGTGTATGTGTACGGCCGTGTAAGGTGCGTCTTACTGTTAGTACAGGTCATCAACTTTCCCAGGCTGTATCACCGTACGTATCAGTATTGGAAATTACCAGCATGTCATCGCTGTTCTTTCCTGTTGCCTGGCCGTCCGTCATGACGTGTCGTATAGCGTTTCATGGCATGGCGTATAGCGTTTCATGGCGAGGATTATGTGCGCTTACGTATCGTTTCAGGCTGCGTTGCACGTTTTGACTCATTAGTGAGGCTACTTTTACGCCGAACGACTCCCAGCAACGAACGAGAGCTAAGTCTCGGCGGATAAAACGTTTCTACCATAAGCATAGACAACACGCCGAACATGTCCAAGAGGCATAGATCCTCATGAGCGTGTTGTCTATGCTCCGGGCTCATGAGGATCTATGCCTCTTTGTTGTCTATGCTTATGGTAGAAACATCTGGTACACTCTGTTTACAATCTGGTTATCCACCGTGACTTCGCTCTCGTTTGGTGTTAGGAGTCGTGGGGCGTGAACGTAACCTCAACATTGCTGCTGACGATACCGCCCGCGTGGGAAAAGACGCGTAGTTACGCGGTTTTTTTTTTTTTCCCCCGCCGCGGAGCGGTGTCGTCAGTAGCAGACAAGGGGTTAAATGCATACCGGTCTAGGTCCAACATCACAGACAAAAACACAGAATGTAGGCTAAATCCTCGATTAGCTTTATCAAGTTCAAAAACAATGTGCATACAGTAACCTTTGGAAAAAAAAGGACCTTGGGGCGCAGTATGTGTGTGTGTGTGTGCGTGCGTGCGCGCGTGGTTTTTATATTCAAAGTCTGTTATACGCCAATTAATTTACACAGAGTTAGGACATCATAGCACGTGTTGTTAAATCCGACTTTTGTTATATTCGTCCTTGTTTTAAGCGAAGTCGACTGTAAATGAAGCCTATATCCACGTCAACCAACAGCTCAGATTGCAAAGTGTCTCGGTAGTATGCAGGAACATCACACTGGTTGTCTTCATCAGTTCGCTACCTTTAGTCAGCGCTAGCAGATCGAGGGAGACAACCAATGTGCATGAAGCCAGGACACATGCAGATCTATGTGCTCATTTTTCATGTCACATCAGTCCCATTTGCACCTGTCGGTTAGCGATTTGGCCGGCTTTGTGATCTGTTATCATTTCTTTACACAACGCCATCCGTCTGCAGGAAGCATAGATTCGCATAGGCCGCAGCTGCAGGGGGTCATGACAATTTATTTCTCGTGCTGCATTGACAAGTTAGCTTCTGACTAAAGAAGGATTTCACCGTTGAGAGTTTATATCCATTTGGGAACTTGTTCAGTTCAGTGTAACTGCAAGTGGCATAGATTCTCATGGGGCCCTGCAGCAGCAGGGACTCATGCAAATCTATGCCTCTTGCAGTTGGGATTGGCCCACTACCATCGGTCCGTGGCGCAGTGGTTAAGGCGCCTGCCACCAATGCCAAAGGTGTGCGGTTCGATACCGGGTTCCGGCGTTGGACTTTTCTCCTCTGGTAAGTGTCACCGTTAATTCGGGCGGACCGTCGGGGGTTCTTTCTCCGGGTACTCCGGTTCTTCCACCCCCCCCCCCCCCCCACTTTGGTACCGGTCTCAGGCCACTTATTTCAAATACAAGCGATCAAAAATCTCTGTAATTTCAGTAGCTGACTGGCCCTTCGTTTGTCTTGTACTGTGTTTGTCTTAAATGGCGTAAATCCGTGTCTGTTTCGTGAGTGTGTGTGTTGGGTTTCAGGCGCGGCGCTTTGAGTCGATTTCCCCAAAATTGAGAAAAAGCGCCTATATAATAACGGTATTATTATTATTATTATAATTGCCGGAAAGTGTCCGCCATCGAGGTTGTGGCCTCATGGGGACACGTATCCTCCATTGACCCTGTTTACGCTGCCAAGCCCTCGTCGCTTTGTGCACGTGATCAGTTATTACGTCACCCGCGTGCTACGATTGGTCTGCTTTTGTCACATGATCGGTGGACAACGTGAACAAAGCCCGTTTATCGAGCACGCCTGGATACCTGTAAATGCGGAGAAACCGCATCAGTTGCAGAGGGCAAATAAAAATGGTGACTGCAAGCTTCAGATCTGCCCGTTTTTGTTTACTTACCTCACCTAGGTTGCTCAGCATTGCCGGCTTCGCATGTCGTGATAGTAGTATTTAGTTAGACCAATGCTGCTTGCATCAGCAAAAATAACAACGAAAACTGCTTCTTTGTAGTAAGCAAATATGAAATGCTCACTTTTGATATCAAAGATCCCAGGTCATATACTAGATAATACATTTGCTTCTTTAGGATCATTTGGCCAGCTGTCATGTTTAGTCATAGCAAGCATCTGTCATGCAATCGTTGTTCAATTTCATTATTGATTTATATTCTTACACAGTCTATGAATGTTTACTTTTTGTTATAAGCGTATGTACCCACTCCATAAAGTTGTCGGGGGGGGGGGGGGGGGGGGGGGGGGGGGCGGGCTGGGTGGGTGGCTCAGTGGTTGTGAGCGTTCGACTGTCGTCCAAAAGGTCGTGGGTCCGAACCCAGCTGGGGTAAACATTTGTACAGGCCTCTTTTCTTTGAAATCACTTTTGTGGTGGAAAAAAGACATTAAGCCCTATGCGTGTAACGTTGTTTAACGTTTTTCCATAAAGTTGTCCCTTCTTTGACATATGTATTATTGTATAACAAGCAAATTAATATTCTTGAATTTGCTTGATATATTTTCCTTCCCCAAATCCTCCGCGAAATATGATCATTCTGCAACATTAACGAGTTTCTTATCATAGGGGTCCGTGGATAGTAGCTTTGACTAATGCAAATCCACTGCGCCACCGCGTGGGCGCAAGCGCCTATTCACCTCTTTTTTACCAAACGGTAATATTCTCAAATGGGTCGGTTAACAGGTTGCTCGGCTGTGTAGCATTTCCGGTTTGGCCTTTCAGAGAAGTGTTTACGTGTGCGCGTTGGAAAGTTTTTTTGCGAAGTTTTCGTGTATATGCATAGATATTTTGTGTAGCCATGTAGTTATTTAAGTGTTCTGTTTTCAAGTGTATCTCAAGCTAATAACACTATGTCTACACTTTGTTTGGTCTCTACTTTTGGGTGGCAAAATATTCTCATGTTATTTATGAAATGTTTGAGACAACAAAACTTGTATTGCTGCACCATACATGTATACATTAATATAATAATACTGAAAACAATGAAAGAATTGCGAGTAATGCATTCTAAGGATAATTCATGACACAAACACAAAAAATTGACAATCTGCCAACAAACTCTTTAATCAGCATGACAATAAATATGAATTACTGGGTACATTACTACAAGTTTCACTATTGTACCGACAAAACAGAACAAAATAAGTTTCACTATTGTACTGACAGAACATAAAAAGTTGGAGGAAAAACGAAACAAAAAACAAAAAACAAAACAAAAAAACAAAACAAAAAAAAAAAAAACCACAAAAAAAAAACCACATTTACACAAAAGTTGAAGATCACACACGCCCATGATACAAAAACCGTATGAAAATATCAGGGCGTGAGTGAGACAACAACATGCTGGCATCAGTAGGTAGGCCTTAGAGTCGGTAGTCCTAATCCCTACCAAAAATATGGGGATATAACTTCAACGGAGATTTTGATACGGCAACAAAACGCTGCGCAAAATAACTATCTCCGCCACGGTTTGGTCCGCTGACGATGAGGAGTACCGGCAATTTAAAGCAAAACTTCCTCGAAACACACATGAACTAGACATAAAAATTCAGACTGACTTGTGTCGCTCGAGTGTGTACGGCCGGCCGATAGAAAACAGGCCATTTCATCGGATAGTGTGCGATGTGATACACTTTTTTACAAACAAAAAGGTTTCAAACACGAACAATAACGGCGAATGAAAGGTTTGTGGTCAAAACATGGCATTTGCAACAAGTCATACAGCTTTTTTTCGTTGTTGTGGCAACCTTTTACTGCGCAATGTCGGCCGCTAGATCGGGAACTTGTGTAGGGTTTTGTATTCACAGCTTCCATGTTTGCAAGCAAAACCGGAAGTCGTCCCCAGTAGGTCGAAGGTCATGTTCAAAATGGCCGCACCCATCATTTCTAATTAAAAAGACGTGAATACTAAGCTCAAGACTAAATACAAGGGAGGAAACGAACGCGGGCACACGCGAAAGACGATGCACTGTGATTCCAGAGCAGTTTCAACCTTCAAAGCAACCATTATCCTAAAACCCCGAACTGAACAAAGTCAGCAGATATTTTGCCACAAATCTACACCAACCTTGCCCGCCGATCATAACCGATAGTTTAGTATCGATGCTTTTTGCAAAGTGAAAAATAATTTTTGCAGACGCCCATCGCCGTAAGGTTGAAGTTGCGCCCGGAAGTACGCAACATGCTCATTTTTCATTGGTTTAAGTAAATTAGCATATCCAATGAAATTAAAACAAGAGCGCGTCTTACTGTCGACATGAACTTGTGACCCGTGCTGCACGCAAGCAGTCGCGTTAGTAGTCCAAGAGCTAGCCCAATCTACCGTGCACCCCCCTCCCTCTCCCCCCCCCCCCCAGTACTCAATAAGATGGGTTTCAAAGTGTACCTTAGTATGTCCTGAGATGTTTAAGCAATGTTCCACTAAAATCCTTAGGAACACACCAGAGATATAGCCGATGACGCAAGGATACCCCCAATCATGCTCTTCGCGGATGCTAAAATGAGCTTGAGAAACATTTTCCTCTAAATAAATCTGAATTCATTCCAGAAGCCCAAATCAGGCATTATTATGTTAAGGCACACCTTCTGCGTCCTCTGCAAAAAAACAGAATAAAAAATATATTGAATCTGTGGCTCACAGAGAAGGTATTTGTGCACCCAGTAAATGGCCATTTCCTCAAAATTGCAAAAGAAATAAGACAAAAATAATGTGTCAGATGCCTTCAGACATTTTCTATAGCACTGGCAGTCCATTTTCAGGCTTACATCATTAAAACAGGATGTCACAATTATTATAAACTTGACTAGATGATGTTGTGATCACTATGAGTGCCACATTGATTGAATTTGTATCCCTACCCCCAAGTTGTAAAAATACACAAATTAATTATAAAAAAAATACTAAAGTTATTCCATTTCATTTTGATCTCTCTTTACCCATTAAGTTTCAATAATTTGAGCATAAAGTGCAAGAAAATGAAGAAAGTCGGCATCCTTCATGATACGTTTGTGGTGGTGAATGATAGCTTTTTTCAATGTAAAATTGCCAAATTGGGAAACGTACATTGTATCCGATACCCTCAGAAATTTTGTATGCAACTGATAGGTCTTTTTTAGGTTTTAATGGTTAGAATAGAGTACCGCAATTACTCCCAACCTGCTTTTATGATGCTGTGATTCATTTAGGGGCCACAGTTGCTGAATCTGCTGCCCTACCCCCATTTTACCAGTACGCAAAGCAACGCAAAATGATCATAAAAATTGATTATATCATACTCCTCTGTTTAAATATTTTTGTTGCCTGTTTTTTTTTTAAACAAAGTATGCACATTGAGCATACAATTTGTGATCATTTCATTAATTTCAACGTGATCCATCAATTTAATTGTAATTATTTTTTGTTAAAGCATAAAAAGGTGGAAACGTCTGTAAACAGGGGCTGTCGTTGAAGAACTTCCTTTTTAATAGAACAGCAAGACTGTAGAATACAGTCCAACGTTCCCCATATTTTACGGACATTAAAGGGATCGCCTGTTTACAGACTCCCCCCACCCCCTCCCCCTTTTATGTTCTTAATCCAAAATAGTTACAATTAAATTGATGGGTCACATTGAAATTAATGAAATGATCACAGATTTGTAAACTCAATATGCAGATTTTGTTAAGAAAACTGGAAACAAAAATATTTAAACAGAGGAGTATGACGTAAGCAATTTTTGGGATCATTTTGCGTTCTTATGCGTACTGGTAAAATGGGGGTAGGACAGCAGATTCAGCCACTGTGGACCTAAATGCATCACAGCATAATAAAATAAGGTTGGGAGTTACTGTGGTACTCTATCCTAACCAATAAAACCTTTAAAAAAAGACCTATCAGTTGAATACAAAATTTCTGAGGGCATCGAAAACATTATTTTATAATTTTTTTTCGATTTTGCGGAAATGGCCATGGTGTACAAATACCATCACTGTGAGCCATTCTGTTCTTGCTGAGGACGCAGAAGGCATGCCTTAACATAATATTGCCTGATTTGGGCTCCTGTAATAAATTCCGATTTAGAGAAAAATGTTTCTCACTGCTCACTTTAGGATCCGTGAAGAGCGTGAATGGGGGTACCCTTGCGCCATCGGCTTTATCTCTGGTGTGTTCCTAAGGATTTTAGGGGAAACATGGCTTAAACATCTCCGGACATTATAAGGTACACTTTGAAACCCATCTTATTGGGGGAGGGGGGGGGGGGGGGGTTGCACGGTAGCTAAAACTGGCTTATGGAGTATAGGTATGTATTTTTCCCCCAGCCCATAAAGGTCTAATTTAATGGAGTCTGGTTTAAACACTGCTCAGTTGTCAATATCTTTTCAAGTAATTCTCTTCGACTTTAGAGTAAACACGGCAGAAAACAATGGATGCACTGCAGTGCCTCTTTCACGGCTCTCTACTAAAGGGTTTAACGTTCAACTCTGTATGTTGAGAAAGAGGTCCGGGATACTTCCGCCCACAGCTAGAATTTCTCGATTCCTCCCTTGTATATAGTCTTGTGCTCTAGAGGCTTCCCTACACGGAGAAACGAAATGCACAAGAAACGAAACATTTTCATTGCATCGCCTCCTCCGCACACGCAGAAACGCGGTGAAAAGTCATTTCGATTGGTACAGGGGAAGTAAGTCTTCACTGACACATGCTCTGGTTTGTGTCGGTGGATATCGGGTCATATTTCTGACTATTGACGTTTAAAAACTAAACATATAAGACATGTGTGCCTTCACTTACACAATTAAAGTGAAATTACGACCATATCAAATAAACGTTAGCGCTTTTGAATGCGTAAACAGGGCTTGTTCAAGTGAATCGAGGATGCCGCGGTCTCGAAGCGATAGCCGCCATATTGTAGGCGGATTAGCAGAGCAGCCGATGAAACTTTGAGTGGGGTCAACTTCAGAAAACTGACGGCCTAAAATCATATTTTGGTGGTACTTTAGTGATGATACTTGATAGATTCCATTTCAAAAATGATTTCTCCGCTTCAAGTTAAATCTTACAGAATCGTGCGTCACATCACGCAATTCTGGGCTTGAACGTCAGATTGGCAGCGGGCGACGTTGATTGGGCAACGGTAGAAATG
Source organism: Semisulcospira habei (assembly GCA_036245525.1). Classification (NCBI taxonomy): domain Eukaryota; kingdom Metazoa; phylum Mollusca; class Gastropoda; family Semisulcospiridae; genus Semisulcospira; species Semisulcospira habei. The sequence continues at coordinate 128,850,331 of BTPG01000006.1, forward strand.
TTTCGGCGAAATGTCGCAAAATAGAGAGGTTCTATTTCGTAAAATGTGTCGTTTCGCATTTGTGAAACGGTGAAATGTTGGAGAAATGTCTGAAATGCGGACATTTCGACGAAATGTTTCGTTTCGTTTCTACGTCCGAGGAAGCTTTGCGCGCACGCGGTGGCGCAGTGGATTTGCATTAGTCGGTAATTTTTGCCTTGTTTGAAAATTTGTAGTAGGGCTGAATGTTAGAATTTGCTGGAAATTTCTGGTTAGATGAGAGGAGACATGTTTGGTGCTTTGATTCATACAATCCTGAGCTTATCCAGTGGACAATTATGGGCCTATGTTGAGTTGCCGTTGACGTAGTGATTTGAGGGGCACGCTGATTTCAGCTGTGCTTGGGTGTGGGGTTGGTAAAACGGGTTCATAGCCAAGAAATGAGACTGTCAATGTGCTGTTTTTATTGTTATTTTGTGCATGGCAAATCTGCAGCTGGTGGGCAGTAGTGGTTTTTTAGGGGATTGAAATATTAGGGGATGCCTGGGACTGTCTATGGCTAAGAGACTGTACAGTACGGAAACGGCACTAGAAATCCGTACAATCGAATGAATTTATGTGGGCTGTGTCCGCAATTCTTACATTCTTTATCTTTCAGCTGTAAACGTGCAGTCACTTTATTGCTGTGCTGTTGTTTGCATGATATTTTGTGTTACTGTATTTGTCAGTCCGTCTGCTTGCTTGCGCGCGTGTGTGAGCTGGTCTGTGATTTTGGATCTGAAGGCCTATTGCCGTAAGATCCAAAATCACAGACCAGCTCACACACATCCACGGCCGTAAGGTCCAAAATCACACTCAGCACACAGACATTACTACCGTACTTGCAGCTTTAACCCATTCAGCCCTGACGTACTACAGCAGGAGATGGATCGACCATGATAATTCAAGGGTAGTGCCATATTAGCTTGGCGCCGCTCCTGCAACTGGTGCATAGTCGTTAGATGACGCCTCCAAAATCTGGGAAATACATGCGTCGGGCTGAATGAATTAAATACATCATAATATATATATCTCAAAACACTTCTGCTTTTTTGCCTTTGGACCAGGGGCAGCGGTGGCTTTTTTTATGGTGAGGCCAAAAGGGTGTTACCGTGTTAAATGGCCCGTGCTTAACTGACCAGACGGCTGTCAAGCTTCTCGCGAGAATACATGCACCTAGTGTAATGTACCTTGTAGAGAGGTCCCAAAATAAACAGTCTCACTTGCCAGCAGTACATAAGGCGAGTAATGCAAGTGAAAACGGAGCTTGCTTCTTGCCACCCTGGTTGTTTCCCTCAATCCGCAATTGCTTAGAGTGGCTTTTGGTAATTGCTTAGAGTGGCTTTTAGTGTACTTGGTTGTCTCCCTTGATTCGCTATTTGGTGTACTTGGTTGTCTCCCTTGATTCGCTAGCGCCAAGAGTTTGTTCTTGGCACATTGGTTGTCTCCCCCAATTTGCTGCCGCTCAGAGTGGGTTCTTAGCACACTGGTTGACATCCGCAATCCGCTATTCCTCAGAGTGGGCTTTTTGGCACACCGGTTGCATCCCTCAATTCGCTACCGCTCAGCGGTAGCGAATTGGGGGAGACAACACGTGTGGCTACTTGGATACCTTGTGGTGCCGTCAAACGTTTTCATATTTTGTAAGGAAATAACCAACAACAAAGAAGCATGCTTCAGAAGGGTGTTTCTTTCTTTGTGTCTTTCTTTTTGCACGCTTGCCAGTCACTCTGTTGGTCTAGATTTATTTTTTTTGACTTCCTTGTATTTTATCCTTCACAGTTTGTTTCTTTTTCTTTCTTTGTTTTGTTTGTTTACTCGTTTTCATGTTTTCCCCACCCGGGTCTGCCCTGGGGGACTTGCGTGGGGTTAACTACTTTTTAGTTCCCAGGGTCACCCTGGTCAGCCCGACAGGGTGGGTTTTCCTCTCTATTCTGGGGCATGTGTTTCTGTCTACCCTTGGTCCATTCACCTGTATTTTCCTATTTTAAACTCTCCCTACTGTCTGTGCTGCCTGTAGCTCTCGATATTGGATGTGTGTTGCTAAATGGTCTTAGCTTTATTTAGGCCCCATATCGTAGGTTTATTTAACGTATTGGACTGGCTGGCGACATACATTCAATATTCTGGTTTTTTTTTTTTTTTTTTTTCACAAGCAGTGCAGGCGCGTCCTGAGAAAGCCTTGTTGCTGTCGGGACGTTAAGCAATGTACAATCAATCAATCAATCGTTTTCATGTTTGCTCCTTTGTTTCTTTTTTTTTTTGTTCGTTCTTTGTTAAAAAGGTGTAGACTTGAGCTTTCTACCTTTTAACTCATTCAGCCCGACGGCCATATTTCCCAAATGTTGGAGGTGTCATCTAATGATTATGCACCAGTTGCACGAGAAGGATCGACCATGATAATTCAAGGGCAGTGCCAGATTAGCTTGGCGCCGACAGGCGCCAAGCTAATCTGGCATTACCCTTGAATTATCATGGTCGACCCATCTCCTGGTGTAGTGCGTCAGGGCTGCATGGGTTAATGTTGGAATGTGTGTGCACCTTGTTCATTAATTTTTGCTGTCATTGTTATCTTTTCAGCAATTTTCCAGGACTTGCTTTGAGATCACCAGGACTTCAGCGTCCTTCATATTTTAATATGCTCGTAGACTGTTTTCATTTTTTTAATTTCAAATTTTTAAAATGAAAACAGAAACGTGTATTCTTGTTGTGTGTTTCAGAATGAGCCAGTTTGACATCAAGAACTACCTGGAGAAAATCTACAACGTCCCTGTACTCAGCATCAGGACAAAGAACTTTCCAGGTAGGTTAACGCCAGTGTCCTCATCGTTATAAACGTCATCTTCGTCGTCGAGAGAGACAGACAGAGAGAGGCTGTCCAGTCTAAATCTTTATACTTGTAAAATAAAATTTGTTCAGTTCCCTTTCTCTCTCTCCCCCCCCCCCCCCCCCCCCCCCCCCCCCCCCGCCACCACCCCCACCACCTCGGTCCCCATCCCCCTCCACCAACACACACACACGCACGCACGCACGCACGCACGCACGCACGCACGCACGCACACACACACACACACACACACACACACACACACACACACACACACACCTCCACCCATGCCTCTCTCTCTCTCCCTCCCTTCATACAGTCTTTTGAAGATGGGGGAGGGTTACTGGAGAAGAAGGAGATGTATCACTGTTGTTAAGTTTTAGTCATTCCGTTTGTCTTGACGCGTTTTACATAAGTCAACGCATGTAAATTTAGTTTTACAACGTTATTATGGCAAGTTGTGCATGTTTTAATTGTTTGATGTATATTTAGTATTTGCAAGATCAGTGAACCTTTCAGCTTCTCTCTCTCTCTCTGTTTGTGTGTGTGTGTGTGTGTGTGCGTTACCACAGTATAAGTGCAGATATGTGAGAAAGTTGTTTTGTACCACCACGGTCTCTGTAACAGTAGGTTTTGTACTATCTGTACCGTAGGAATCTTTCTTGGGAGCTTTGGGTCCATTGCCTGAAATCATTAAAGGACAGTACATCAGAACCTGTTTTGAGCGACCACCCTTATGAGAGATCATCTGTCATTAAAGACCTTCATTTAGGTGGCTACAGCCACCTAAATGATGGTCTTTAATGACAGGTGATCTGTTATGGCATCTTTAATGACAGGTGACACTTTTTGCCCTTCAAGGATGGTTGCTGAAAACATGTTCTACTGTACAGTCATTTGTCTACAGTAATCTGTCAGCAAGAGGTACACATATGAGAGTCCATAGCTCTTGCTACCAGAAAGGTGACCATTTGCTTCATCAGATTGATGGAGTGTGGAATTCATCAGGATTAGCCCATTGGCTGTCGGTGGTGTTATTTTGTTAACCCATGTAGCCCAGATGCACTCTAGTGTGTGACACTACCCCTAAGTTATCATGGTCAAGCTATCACCTGCAAATTATTCATAGACATTAGTGGACATTTCTCTAATAATTTAGAAATGTGGCTGTAAGGTTAAATGCTTCAAGAATCGCCAAGATTAAGAAAAAATAAGCACTACTGACACAGTGACAGCCAAAGGATTAATTAGAAGACTGCACATAATAGAAAGAAAGGGTTTCTGACAGGCAGAGTGTTACAAGGACTGCACAACTAGATTTACTTAGTTTGCTGATTACAGGTTAGTTACAAGTTATTTCCTATATTATATGGAGGTATGGTCCATGCACAACCTAAATGAGCATTTTTCTGTTGTGATGCGGTATTGCACAAACATACACATGCCCTGTTATTATAAGTAAAAGAGGCATGGCCCCTCGCATGTTTTGCTAGTTGCTACGCCACTGGACACAAGGTGTGTGACATGAAACCTCACAAGGGAGACGCATTGTGGTGTGGCAGTCGCAGCTGCCAAGTATTCTCCCTTGTCAAGGTGTAGTGGTCAGGCTTGGTTTGCATTCAGATTAGCCCTCTCATCATCGTATAAGCACAACACGAGTGGGTCTAGAAATTTGAAATTTCCACGAGAACCGTACATCCGACTGCATTCGAGTTTATAAGATCCGTATACCATACTTTTAAAAGTTTATTGAACTGTTTATTAAGGTTCTGAACCTTCAGTGGGTCTAGAAATTTGAAATTTCCACGAGAACCGTACATCCGACTGCATTCGAGTTTATAAGAACCGTACACCATACTTTTTAAAGTTTATTGAACTGTTTATTAAGGTTCTGGACCTTCAGTGAATGTCTTGACAAAAGGGAGGCTGATAATTATGTTATTCAAAAGGTTTTCAGTATTTTATTTGAGTGTCAGCTGTTTGTTTCCAGTTGGTTAGCTCATTTATGCGTGCTTTCATGCGCAGGCATACAGTAGTGATAGGATGGTTTTCAGGACCATAATTTCTAACTGTTGGCAGTAAAAAGGTCATAAGGGACATTCCTCATTCTTAACCCTTTTCATGTCCAGTGCCGCGTGCGGCAGACGGAACGGCCATAATAAATAACCCTCTGGCTGTCGGTAGCGGGTTTTGTCGAGCTGATTCCTGGGGGATTCGCCTGGACAAAACTGCTAACGACAAAGGGTTAAAACAGAGAATGGCGAGCGTCTAGGCGCCAAGTACATCCAGGACTACTCTTTGCAGTAATGCTAAGTCTGCAATTTTTCGCTGTCACAATTTTGTGCACGTGTCACCTAGCACTGTCCCAGTGCCGAGAAGGCCATCGGGCCGACGTTATCCGTTGTTGACCCGCGCACGGCCGTGCGCGGGCCAGCAGCGGCCAACGTCGGCCCGATGACCTCTTGCGCATTGGGGTGGCAGCAAACTTTAGAACGCGAGTCGTTTGGTTTTTGAGGCGAGAGTTGCTTTTACCGGGTCGTAAAAATGTAGGGGTGTATAATGCTAATGTCGCCCTGCCTTAATTTATTCGTGTGATGTGTGTGTGTGTGTGTGTGTGTGTGTGTGTGTGTGTGGTATTTTTGGTGTTCATATTTGGCTCACGTGCGAAGCAAAAGTGAGCCTATGTTCTGGGCTAGTGGTCGTCCGTCCGGCGTCCGACCGCCGTCGTCCGTGGTAAACTTTAACGTTGGCATCTTCTCGAAGACTATTCAAGCCACAGTCTTCAAACTTGGCCCAAGGATACTTTGTGGCAAGACCTTTCTAAACATACCAATTTTGGGTGACCTCTCACAAAGGTCAAGGTCACAGGGTCTCAGGAAATAGGCCCAAAATACCTATATTTTGACATAATTTATTTTTTCTCAAATACTATTACTCACAACTTCAAACCCAAACTTGCTACAGATATACCTCATGGTAAGACCATTTTATGCATACTAATTTGGTTGATTCCCCGGAAAGTTCAAGGCTCTCAAGAGCTCAGTAATTAGGTCCAAAATAGCCATATTTTGACAAATGATGTGTTTGTTTTTTTTCTCAGATACTATTCACAACTTCAAACCCAAATTTGGGTCCATATTTGGTACAGAGATACCTCATGGTAAGACCTATATATGCATACTAATTTGGATGACCCTGTCAGTGTGGTCACAGGCTGGCAAATGTGTAAAATGCCAATTTTGATAAAATTGTAGGTATGATCAACATTTTCGCAATTTTTTCAATCAAATTTGGCACAAAGGTAGCTGACGATAAGACCTTACTGTGCATACTAATTTAGTCGACTCATTGCAAAGATCAAGAGTCGGGAGGGGGGGGGGGGGGGAGGGGGTGACAGATGTGTGAAAAATGCTTACATTTTGAGAAAACATGGATTTTGCTGGTGCGGAAGCCCTTTCAAGGTCACACATGTATATCGGTTGGCCAGGTGAGCCATAATGGCTTTGCCTTTCTTGTTATATCCAAGAATTAGAAATGACATGCCAGCAACAGCCGGGGAAAAAAAAAACAACAACAACGACAGTGTTGTTGTTTTGTTCGGCTGCTGGTAGTAGGCCAATTCTAATAATTGAAAACCACATTTGGTGGACACAGTAAACTGCGAAAATTTGTTTATCTTAAGTTTTGTTTTACATAAGTTGGCCATGTCACATAAACTGCTTGTGTGCGTACAGTGTGCACGCATACACGCACACACGCAGGACACATACACACACACACACACACACAGGACACACACGCGCGCGCGCACAGACACACACAGAGACACACACACACACACACACACACACACACACACACACACACACACACACACACACACACACACAGGTTCCACAAAGGAGCATATTTATTTTATTCACAGATGTTTTATTTGCTGAAGCACACATCTAACATGTACAGGGGGATTATACTTAATCCAATGTCGCGGACGCACTCCATACAACTTAAAAGCATACACAAAAGAAACACACTGGACAACAACGCGATCAACATTGAGTAACTGAGTAACTTGTAACTTGTAATGCTTCGAACGGAAACGGTCATTGATATTTCGCTCTCTCTCTCCTCCTCCAGCTCACCCCTCACTCCTACCGCTACCCCTCAGCCCCCTCTCTATCCCCTACCCCACCCCCCCAGCCCCCCCCCCCCCCCCCCTGTTCCCCAAACCCTCCTTCCGACACGCACATCCCTCCATTGCTCATCTGAGCACATAGAAAACGTAATTGTTTCACCTTTAACATTGAGGACTCGCAGTCTAGGGGTGCAAGTTCAGTCCTGAGGTTCCGGTGCTATGTCTTTGACATCACGGTATTGGTAGACCTTAAACTCTTTAACCCCATGACTGCCGAGATAAACTTAACACCACCCAACTGCAAGAGACATAGATCCTCATGAGCCCCCGCAATTGCGGGGGCTCATGAGGATCTGTGCCTCTTGCTGACCCCCGCTGTGTATCAGTCCATGCTGTGTATCCGGCGAGGGTTTTGTGGCGTCGAGTTTCTACAGATTTCACAAACACAGTCTGTGTCCACTGGTCTGAAGGGTTTAAGAGAAGGCGTCAGAAAAAAAAAGTCAGGCGCTTTCTTCAGCACGCTTGAGCTGGCATGGTCCGTTTAGTCTTAGTAGTCTCGCCCTCACCACCAGTTGCGAGATCCTCCAGCCATCTGTTATTATGCTCCGTCATACGTCATGTCAGTCTTTGTCCAGTCTTCATCCACCCTCTTTCGTCTGCAAGTGTCATAGATTCTCATGAGCCCTGACAGTTACAAGGGCTCATGAGAATTTATGCCTCTTGCTAGAGGAGGTCTTCTCATCTGTTCCACACTGGGTGTCCCTGGGATTAGTTGTCCGGTGCTTGATGAATCCCTCTTTTGTGTTTATCTTCATTACAGTGCACGCACCACAGCATAATAACGTCTGAGCAGAGGACATAACTATAACGTTTAAATAGAGGTCATGGTAAACAGCGGGATGGGGGAAACGCCCAAAGATGAGCCAGAAATCTCGATCTCGGCGTACCATGTACATATATATAAATACATGTAGTGACGTACATTGAGAAGTGGACACATTTTCAAGACCGACTTAAGCAAAACAATACAAAGTAGTTAAGTACGGTAGGTATTTATGTAATCACACGCATTCATTCATCCATTCATTCTCTCTCTCTCTCTCTCTCTCTCTCTCTCTCTCTCTCTCTCTCTCTCTCTCTCTCTCTCTCTCTCTCTATCTCACAGACACACACACACACACACACACACACACACACACACACACACACACACACACACACACACACACACACACACACACACACACACACACACACACACACACTTTACTGCATCGCTTCACTGGCACACACTTCTAAACAACACCTTAAACAAGATAGCATCATTAATTGCCGACTAGACGTACTGTTCCATTGATCAAAGTTAGACTCAAAATGACTGCAGCCAGAACGCAATGTGGAGTAAAAAATAAAATGCCGTTCGGTTTAAATTAGAGAAACAAGAAAAGGTTCCACATTTTGTCCGTGGGGCCCAGTAGGGTCATACCGACACAAAATGTGAGCCTTTTCTTGCTAACCCATTCAACCCCAACGCCCTACAGCAGGAGATGGATCGAGGATGATAATTCAAGGGTAGTGCCAGATGAGCTTGGCGCCTGAAGGCGCCAAGCTCATCTGGCACTACCCTTGAATTATCATCCTCGATCCATCTCCTGCAGATGGTCGAAGGTCGTGCAAAACTAGGAAACGCGAACCTGGGGTCAAAAGGGTTAATCAAAACACGCAGTTTGCTTCTTCATCGGACCATAATTATCTTACTGTGTTTGTTTTTCCATGTTGAATGTGGTGAGTTTACCCAAAGCAACATGTCCACGTGTTACTGTATGTCACAGTAAACTACACCGTTGGCCCTGCTGATATGAAGTGGGAAGTTTTTTTTTTTTTTTTTTTCCCCCAACAGCACACTCATAGTATTGACAAGAAAATCACAGCTAACATCGGTTGCAGTGTGCAGAGTTTTCAAAGACCACGAAATGTCTTAAGTTTGATTTCTAACGTACGCATTTGGTACATCGACATTAACCCTTTCACTCGCAGAACTAAATAACGTCCATTCTTGAGAATAGAAGTCATTTAGTTAGTTCTGTGAGTTAAAGGGTTAACCGTTTGACTGCCGGTAGCTTTTTTCTTGTCCCGATGATTCCTGCAGGTGCTATCGACAATCAGAGGGTTATCGGTAGTTGTTTTTTTTTTTTCCTCGCGATGATATCTGCCGAAATAATCGCGACAAAAAAAAGAAAAAAAAACACACACACTGCCGACAGACAAAGGGTTGATGGCATATTTCTGTGTAGTGTTACGTGTCACGAGGCTGGACCTTGATTGAAACGCTTTGTGTCATCAAATCCTTATTTTCCCCACCTTTGTACATAGGCCGGAGTACAGAAATGCATTTTCATGATTGTGTGTCAATCATGGGTGAGAGTGTTCAGTCGCGGAGTCTGATTCAGCTTTGCCGAAGTCTCAGAAAGCTGAATGTTAGACTTTTGGTTGAGACACAACAGTCCCTCAGCCGGTCCGTTCCATCTGCAAGAGGCATAAATTCTCATGAGCCCCTGCAGACGCAGGGGCTCATGAGAATTTATGTCTCTTGCTGGCTATGCATTATTGGGGCATGGTTAGTCAGTGGACCGTTTTCAGTCATTTCGATTTTTTTTACATTGTCACCCATGATCTGTATACGGTATTCCTTTGTCGTAGTCGCTGTCTAACAAGACAAATGACAAAGAAGTACTGTATACTGATACATATAGTGAAAACGCCTTTCCCTACCCCTCCCTATGCCTTTCTACTTAGTTTGCGTGTAGGGCAGGAGGTTTATATCGGGGCGGAACTTTCGCAGCGCCGCGTACACGCCCCCTACCCCCAGTAGAACGCCCACCAGCAGCATCCCGAACGCCATGCCGCCGAACTGGCCCGCCGTGTAGCCAGCCCTGTCCCCTGATCCCCCGGGCGCCGTCACCTGCCCGCCAGCCACTAAGGGTGTGGCCGCTGCCCCGCCGTCCACGCTGGCCCCGGGCACCATCTTGTGCCACAGGTCTTCCAGCGAGCTCCAGGACTTGAGGGAGGTGTCCACGACGTGGAGCACTCGCTGCTGGAGAGGATGCTTGATGGTGATGTTCAGGCCTCGCTTGACGGCCGCGGCCAGGTTGAGCAGGGCCACCTGCGCAGAGAAAACAGGAGTTATTGCTGGATCAGGACCAGGTCAAAGGCAGTAGGCTGAACCCCTTTGGAGTAGGGAAGGGCAGTATGTCGTGCCCTCTTATAGTGAGGGCGCCCAGGTAGTAGTAAAAAGACGGTTTCGCTGGATCATCGCAGCATGTGTCCTCGTAGCAGTCGTACTGTTACAACTCAATAAGTACCTGAAACGGTGGATGTCAGACAGGAAGCGCCTTGCGGGCAAGAAGCAGATAGTCTGAAGAGTACATGCGGCCGCAGGGGCTTGTGAAAATATACGCCTCTTACAGGTAGATCGGGTTGGATAAAAGCACGGTATGTTGAAGTCCGATCAATATACATTCGATTAGATTAGGGATTGTGTAAGGGACTATCCAAAAGTTGTCGCCTTAGACAGGGGGTCGCCTTACGCAGGTTCCTCTAAGTAACAGAAAGACCATGGGACTAAAAGTAGGTGGCTTGCTTAGAAAGGCGTTCGTCTTATACACAGGTGGTCGCCCTGGCTGATTTTGACTGTAACCTCTATTCCAGAACGGAAAAAGTGACTGCCAAGCGAGTAAAACGAAAAAGAAAACAACAACAACAAAAAACTTAACGCTTAACTCATTCAAGACGTGCTGCATTCGGATACATGCCGCGTATCCGAATGCGGCACGTCTCGAATGTGTTAACGCTTTCACTGCCAAGTAAAAAATAAATCGATCCATCTGTAGACTTAGATCCTCCTGAAGCGCACGAGGACCTACGCCTCCTGCTGACACCACTGTGTACCCATGTTCCGATAAACGGCTGTCGCTCTTCGGCGTTGAATTAACATAGATTTCAGACACGCCATCTGCGACGGTAAAGGGGTGAGGACAGACAAAGACAATCATGTTGTTAAATTGTGTCTGGTTAGCCCGGTCAACACGGGGAAAAGTGAACACGATCCAAGCGCAGGAGGCATAGATCCTCATGAGCCCCCGCAACTGCGGGGGCTCATGAGGATCTATGCCTCTTGCTGACACCACTTTGTGTCGATGGTCCTTGGACGGCTGAAACTGTTTGGAGTTGACTTTAAAATAAAAAGATTTCAGAAAGGCAGTCGGGTCAGAAGTCCAGTTTACCGCCCCTACTCACGCTAATGAGCGTATGAGGGACCACAGTCGGGTAAGGAAGGGGCTTTAATTTATACCCGTGGACACGTACAGACAAGGACAGTGCAGCACTACTGCTTCTTATTTGAAAAGATAAGTAGCTTAATTTCTCTCTTCTTCACCTGCGCGGCGGGCTGGGGCGGGGCCCCGGGGACGGGCGGAGGCTCGAGGACGGAGAAGAAGAAGTTGAGCTTGGTCGTGACGATGTCCTGCCACACGTTCACGTTGGCGATGCGCAGCGTGGAGATGCCGGCCGCCTTGGCCACAGCCGACCTGGTGTATACGACATGTTGTTTAACTCATTCAGCCCCGACACACCACAACAAAACATGGATCTAGCGTGATAGTTCCAGGGTGGTGCCAGAATAGCGTGGCGCCCATAGGCGCCAAGCTATCCCGGCACCACCGTTGAAATATTACGCGCGATCAGTCTCCAGAAGTGTAAAACAGTCTGCAGAGGGCAACTTCAAAATTTGGGGATTTTGGTCCTGGGGCAGAATGTGTTAACCTATAACATCCTGAGGCTGAATTTGCTAAAACGCGCTTATTGTCCTATGAAGGCTACATTACAGATTAGGAGATAGATCAACCATTTTAGTTCAAGGGTGGTACCAGAATAGCTAGGCGCCGCACACAAGCTATTCTGGCACTAAGCTTGAACTGTAATAGTCAAAGTTATTTCAAGCAAAAGTGTATCAGGATGAAACGGGTTAAGTTTGCGTAAGGTGGGTTTTTTTTTTTTTTTTTTTTTTTTTTAAGCTAGACAATACAGTGAGCTTTGCATATAGCAGAATGACCGGGGACACAAATGTGTTTGTTGTTATTTCAAGTCTGTCGTAAGCGAAGTAATTTACATAGAAAAGGCTTGTTTGGTACCCTTGAAAAACCAGTATTGTTATCAGACTTTGTTATGTCCAATTCCGTTATAAGCAAAGTCGACCGTGCTTCGTTTGTAGTTTTAACAAACAGAAAATGCAACAAGTTTTTTTCTTTCTTTCTTTTTCTGATCTTGGATAATTTGTCAGTAGTAAAAGGATGGACAGCATTCTGTTTCTTCACCCTTTTGGCTGCTACTAACTATGCGTCTTTCCCGCCGAACGATATCATCAGTAGCAGTCAAGAGTTAAGCCATTTAGCCCCAACGCGCTACATCAGGAGATGGCTCGACCATGATAATTCAAGGGTAGTGCCAGATTAGCTTGGCGCCGTCAGGCGCCAAGCTAATCTGGCACTACCCTTGAATCCTGCAGCTGGTAAACAGTCGTTAGATCACACCTTCAAAATTTAGGAAATGCGGCCGCGGGGTTAAATGGGTTAAACTATGGGACTTCAGTGGACTGTTCTTTCTCACCTGGTGGAGGACATGAAGGCGTAGCGTTGGCTGCTCATCAGGTTGTCGGTACTACCCTCCAGCATGAAGTACACGTACAGCTCCTCCGCCGCTTTCTTGTAGCACATGCCGACGTCAAAGGCGCTGAGGTCCATGTGCATAGGCAGGTAGTTGAAGATGTTCATGATCTTCTCGCTGGCTGGCGGGAAGTGGTGGCGGGCGGAGTCCCAGGACCAGCGGGCGGACCTGCCCCACATCATCCGCCGCCTCTGCCGTAACTCGTCTCCTCCGGGGCTAAGGTTGGGTGGAGGGGTGTCTGCTGGGTATCTGTCGTCTTGCCACTTGTTGCCCCAGCTCTGAATCGCCTTGTCGCCGAAGAGCTGGAAGAACGGGCTTAGGTCGTTTTTGATGGCGGAGGTGTTGAGGAGGTATGTGCCCACCAGCATATTCATGCGCGAAAGGTCGAGGTCGAGGTTGACCTGCTGGAGGCGCTGTTTGAGTCTATCCGTGGGCCAGTTGGCCAGGAAGTAGATCTCCTGCACCATGCTGCCCGTAGCGTTGGCCCACACGTCCACACGCAGGTCTCGCAGCGTCCTCTGGCCCTGGTACACGAACTGCCGCTCCCCGTGATAGAGCAGCTCCTGGCCATGCTTCATGCTGATGCTGCTGCCGTGACCCTCGCCGCTCGTGCTCAGACCCTCTGGCATGGGCGTGATGCTGCAGTTGCCGTCGTAGCTATCTATCACGTACTGCACGTGGTTCTGGTAGTCCTCCACCACCGTCAGCTTGGTCAATCCGAAGCGCTCACCCCGACCCCGCGGCGCATATCGGTCTGTCTGGATCAGGCCGAAGTCGTAGTCAAACAGCATGCGCTCCGTCATGGGTGGACGGTTGGTACCGGCCGCGTACACCTCCATGGAGAGCGAGAACTGGTCAGGCAGCTGGGGTATGGGCTTGCTGTACAGGCGGTCCTTACACACCGTGCCGCGCGGGATCTCGAACACGCTTTCGTCCTCTACGGGGCCCGGCCTGAAGAAAGAGAAGTCGTACACGTGTGAGAAAGGGTGGCTGCCGCCCATGGGCGACCCTTTGGTGTCCACGTTGATGGCCGTGCCGTTGATGACTGCCCTGACTGGCACCATGCTGGACTTGGTGGCCGTATCGTACTCCGGCTTAGAGAAGAAGTACTCCAGCACGTAGGCGGCACGAACCGTTCCCCCCACGCTCCACGTCTGGCACGAGCGCCAGTGGTACACGGGGATGCCACGCACCACAGTCTCCCCGATAAACGTCTTCTTCACCTGGTCGCCAAACTTGAACACGTCGTTCACCTGTTGGAGGAAAGAAACAGGAGTCAGTACGTAGACTTTAATGTAGTCCTTTCACTGCCAGAAATATTAAAACGCAACCCAACTGCAAGAGGCAAAAAAACCTCATGAGCCCCCGCATTTGCCTCTTGCGGACCCCTTTTCATATCCGCTTTACTCGGATGAATTGGGTTATTCGATGTCGAATCTCTTATGATTTTACAGTTTTAGTTTTGCGACCACTGGCAGTGAAGGGGTCAATGTCTAATGTTATTTGTGCATTTTATTTTTAGGGTGGGGAGGGGCTAATTATTGGCGATTTATTTTTCATCAAAACCGGTATTGCGTGAAGTCGCATTTGTGATGGACCGAAAACGAAGCGATATGTCGTCTGTGCGCCAGTTTGGTTTCATAAAAACCGCAATAAAGAAGAAGAGGGGATAAAAAAAAAAAAAAAAAAAAAAAGAGAGAACAAAAAAAAAAAAAAAAAAAAAACCAGTAAGGAAGGGGAAAATGAAAAATAAATAGTCGAAGTAAGATGTTAGAAGAGAAGGGGGTCGGATACGTAAATAGAAAATAAAAGCAAAGAAATAAAGAAGAGACATTTTATCCTTAAAGACAAGAGCTCTCTCTCTCTCTCTCTCTCTCTCTCTCTCTCTCTCTCTCTCTCTCTCTCTCTCTCTCTCTCTCTCTCTCTCTCTCTCTCTCCCCACCCGGGTCTGCCCTGGGGGACTTGGGTGGGGTTAGGTGCTTTTTAGTTCCCAGGGTCACCCTAGTCAGCCCCACAGGGTGAGTTTTTCTCTCTATTCTGGGGCATGTGTTTCTGTCTACCCTTGGTCCATTCACCTGTATTTGCCTTTTTAAAACTCTCCCTACTGTCTGCACTGCCTGTAGCTCTTGATATTGGATGTGTGTTGCTAAATGGTCTTAGCTTTATTTAGGCCCCATGTGTTAGGTTTATTTAATGTATTTGACCGGCTGGCGACATTCATTCAATGTTCTGTTTATTTTTTTTTTTCACAAGCAGTGCAGGCACGTCCTGAGAAAACCTTGTTGCTGTCGGGACGTTAAGCAATGTACAATCAAATCTCTCTCTCTCTCTCTCTCTCTCTCTCTCTCTCTCTCTCTCTCTCTCTCTCTCTCTCTCTCTCTCTCTCTCTCTCTCTCTCTCTCTCTCTCTCTCTTGTTTGTACGTGTGTGCACGTGTTTGCGTGGTTGCGTGAGTGCGAGCATATGTGCGTGCGTGTGAATCGTGCACCTGCTTTATTTTATGTATGCTATATTTAGTCATTTGCTTAGATTAATGCTTAAAATAGCTGACTTCAGGCACGTACCTCACCTGCTGTCGCACTCGATTTACTATTGCTGATCAGCGAAGTCGAGGGAGACAGTTTGGCAGGCACTAGTTATCAAGGGGAGAGGGAAGGGGGTAGAATGTGGGGACGTCGATAGAAAGTTGTGTTAAGATTTTTAAAAATTGATGATTTTCGTTGTTGTTGTTACTGTGCTTATTTGTTTTGTCTGGACTTTTCTTAAAATTATTGTTCTTTTGTTTATTCTGATCATTTTCATTTCCTGCCTTTCTTAACTTTGGGTGTTTCAATGCTCCTTGCGTGCATTTTTTTTTTTTTTTAAATTCACATCTGTGTGTGTGTGTGTGTGTGTGTGTGTGTGTGAAAGAGAGAGAGAGAGAGAGAGAGAGAGAGAGAGAGAGAGAGAGAGAGAGAGAGAGAGAGAGAGAGAGAGAGAGAGAGAGAGTGCGCGCGTGAGTTTATATTTTTGTGTTTGTGCGTATGTGTGCATAGAGTCATATTTGTGTGGTATGCATCTATATAGTTTCATTTTTTGTTAGGCTTGATTCTGTATTTCTTTTAGTTTTTCCTGTTTTGACACGCATGTTTATTTTTTAATCTTTATGATGTGCGTTGTATGACTGTGAACTGTATGCGGGCTGTGTAGTGTGTGTGTGTGTGTGTATGTGTATGTGTGCGTTCCTGTGTGTGTGCGAGCGTTGGTGTGTGTGTGTGTGTGTGCGTGTGTGTGTGTGTGTGTGTGTGTGTGTGTGTGTGTGTGCGTTACTGTGTGTGTGTGTGCGTGCGTTGGTGTGTGTGTGGGTGTGTGTTGCAGCATGTTCGTGTGTGTCTGTATGTGTGTGGTGTAGAATGTGTGTGTGTGTGTGTGTGTGTGTGTGTGTGTGTGTGTGTGTGTGTGTGTGTGTGTGATGTAGAGAATGTTTGTGCCTATGTGCTTTTATTTACTTTTGTGTGAAAACGTTGTTTTGTTTCTGATAGTGTTTAATGGTAGTTCTTAGCTTAATGGTAGTAACGGCAAATTTGAAAATTGGTTCTGTCACCAAATACTTTTACCGTTATAAAATAAAGGTTCATTGTCATTCTCTCTCTCTCTCTCTCTCTCTCTCTCTCTCTCTCTCTCTCTCTCTCTCTCTCTCTCTCTCTCTCTCTCTCTCTCTCTCTCTCTCTCAGTCTCTCTCTCTCTCTCTCCAAAAATGCCGTAACTGTCGGGGTAAGGCGAACGCTACCCATCTGCAAGAGACAGAAACCCTCATGAGCCCCCGCAGTTGCGGGGGCTCATGAGGGTTTATATCTCTTGTCAGTCCTATGTTCTGTAGACCTCCTTTTGGCCCCAGTTACATAGTGTTCTTCGGCCAGTGTGCAGCGGCTTCAGACGCGCAATGTGTGATCATCGAATCATGAACGATGGTCTTTAACGACAGGTGACCTCTCACAAGGCTAGTCGCAGAAAACAGGTTCGGGTGTAGTCGGTGAAACAGGAAAGTGGAACGGATAAACGTTAGCCATGGAGTCTACTGACCTTCATGATAATGGGAGTGCCGGATGGCTTGAGCTCCGTGAACCCGAACACGTCGAAACTGGAGTCGCTGAGGTTACGTGTCTTGCAGCTCCCGTCTGCCAGCAGGTCAAATCTTTCGCCAGTGTCGTAGTTGAAGATGGACGTGACGGTCTCATTGTTGGAGGTGATGCTCATCACCGCTCGTCTGTGAACACAGTTATGATATAAACTCATTAACCCGTTGGCTGTCCGTAGCGCTTTTTGCGAGGTGATTCCTGTGGGAATCACATCGCCAAAAAGCGCTACGGACAGCCAAAAGGTTAACTTAAAAGGTCTTTTAGCTCATTTCGTCCCGCCCTGTTCAAGTGATCAATACCCGCCCCCCCCCCCTCTCCCCCCTCCCCCCCTCCCCACACACACACCTCCTCCTAGCCGACATCGGCTTCTGTTAGAACCGTGCGGACACGAAATGACCCGAGCGCCAGTCGAATTGCATATGAACTGCTTTGCTTACACCGCAAATGTGATTATTGAACATACAACAGTCCACAGGTTGACGCGGCCCGAAGACCTTAATCTCACGGTATAGTGTATTGCCTTTTTACCTTAAGAAATCTCAGAAAGAAAGAAATTTTCTTAGAAAGGAAAGGTACAACACAGTAGGCGGTGTTTTACTTGACTCAGCGTTTTCTTTCTTTATTTTTGATTTCAAAACACGCTTAGAAAGGATAAGTCCAACACACTAAAGTACATTTCTAAGCGTGCTTCGTCCGTTCTTGGAATTTTCTTGGCGTTTTACAAGCTTGGCAGTGTCAGTCACCTTTTAGGTCGGAAGTTTGCCGCATTACCTGTTTGGGTAGTCGTAGACCTCCACGGCATCAGCGGTCGACTGCTTCTGGACGATGTTGGCCTCCACGTGAACCTCAAATTGGTCGGGCAGTTTCGGCAGACTGTCGTCCGGTGGACTCACCGAGCCGCCGAACGGGTCTGGGGGGCACGGGTAGGACAGCTCACCCCGGGTGGAGTGGCCCGCGAGGAGGAGGCCGAGGGTGGTTGCGGCTAGCAGCGCGTGCAGCATTGTCCTTGTGCCAGACTGGCGTCTCATTGTGTGAAGTTCTGTAGGTGATTCCTTTTACGTGTAAGCATTCGTGTCCTCTTCCTTCTTCCTTTTATTGAACAAGAGTCATAGGCAGTGGATTATCTGGTTCCTGGTTTATTAGTTTGCGGGCCGGATTTCGCCGATCTTCCCTGATTTTTGTTTCAGTGTTGTCTGTTTCGCGCCTGAGATTCTGATCCAGGTTATTTTTTAACCCCCTGACAGTTACTGACGATACCGCTCGGCGGAAAGACGCGTTGTCACGTAGTTTTGTAGTGACGTTGTCACGTAGTTAGGTAGTCACGTTGTCACGTAGTTAGATAGTGACGTTGTCACGTAGTTAGGTAGTGACGTTGCCACGTAGTTAGGTAGTGACGTCACGTATTTAGGTAGTCACGTAGTTAGGTAGTGACGTTGCCACGTAGTTAGGTAGTGACGTTGCCACGTAGTTAGGTAGTGACGTCACGTAGTTAGGTAGTGACGTTGCCATGTAGTTAGGTAGTGACGTTGCCACGTAGTTAGGTAGTGACGTTGCCACGTAGTTAGGTAGTGACGTTGCCACGTAGTTAGGTAGTGACGTTGTCACGTAGTTAGGTAGTGACGTTACCACGTAGTTAGGTAGTGACGTTGCCAAGTAGTTAGGTAGTGACGTTGTCACGTAGTTAGGTAGTGACGTTGTCACGCGTCTTTTCCGCCGAGCGGTATCGTCAGAAGCAGTCAAGGGGTTACTCTAAAAACGGTATGAATTATTAACACTTTGCGTGTCGGTAGCGGTTTTTGTCGCGATGATCCCTACAGGAATCATCGATGCAAAAAACGCTACCGGCAGGCAAAGGGTTAAACAGTTACGTACTATAGATTATTGCCCGTTGAGAAGCTGTGTCGAATTTCTCATGTACAAATACAAAAGGGTTGTTGGAAAATTAGTACGCTGTCGCTGGATTTCGTAGATTTGGACGTGGCAATGATGATCACGTTATTATTTTAGTAATTTTGTAATCACATTAAAGGGCATCCAGTTTAAAGAATGCACTTAATGCAAATCGTGAGTTTTCAGTTGCCTCGCCCGCAAAGATGTATCTTCGGATATAAGAAAACACCACAGCACCCAAATGCGTTTGTTGTTATATCTCAAGTGTGTTATAAACGTAGTAAAATATATTTAGTGATTTCGGGACCAGAAAAAAGAAACAAAAAAAAACACAAACAAACAAACAAGTTGTTATGTCCGATTTTTAAAAAAAATATCCGACCTTGTTATAAGTGGTTTACTTTACAGTGTGCTTTTCACATGCAAACAAATGTAGGGGCAACAGGCGTTGACGAAAATCTTTTCCTCAACCAGCAGATAGCCGAAACAGTTCAAGATGTCTCACAATACACAAAGCGACAGGAGCGAAAGATGGCTCAGAAACAAGACACAGAACTTCACAAACGCTGTGTGACTTGGAACAATGTCACACTGTCAAGTGAAGCCGCCTACAGCCTTGCCACACATACAACGCGAAACTACAGGCGAGAAACGAAGTGACTGGCGCGATGTGGAAAAACAACTTTTCAGTTGTCAACCCTTTGCGAACCACAGAGCCATTTACGTACACATGAAACGGAGGCACATTTTCTGTTCAGCTGTTTCGTACCAAACATGAGAGGGGCATACATTTAATTGTGTGCTGGTCTGCGATTTTGGACCTTACGGCGCAAGCTCCGTAAGGTCCAAAATCACAGACCAGCACACATGCTACCCGGCGCGACACAGATCTTCATGAGGAGCTGTGTCGCACGCTGACAACTACTATTTTCAGTGGCATCCGTGTTACTCCCCTCCTGTTGAGTTATTCCGCCCTTACTACCAGCAAGAGGCGTAGATGCTCGTGAGTCGCAGCAGAGCGCGAGGGGCTTGACGAATATATGCGTCTCTTACAAGACGCGGACTGATTTGATCTATACATATTATGTGCGGCCGGGTGCAACTACCCAACCTGAACTGAGATTCCACCAGGTGTTGATAAACAACTTCGACGTCAGTCGTCATCTCTCCTGTCTTTTTTACTTGGAAGTCTCGGTGTCCTTCGCTCTCTCAGCCAGTCACCTTACTTGGGTCGAGTTGGACGTAATTTTCAGTAGCCAGTACCTGCCTGTCATAGTTTCAACGGCTTTGTTTTGAGCAGTTTAGGCCCCAGGGAAATATCTGGCAGTTGGATGGCATTTGCTGGATTTAAATTTTTTTTTAAATAAATTTATTTTATTGTTTAACATTTTTAAACAACAGTGACATGAACACATAAGGACTGCATACAATACAACATAAGTACAAAAGAAATATAAATCATACATACACAAACTGATATTAAATTATGTTTAAACGATTAAATTGATGCGTGTTTGTGAAGGGAGACAGAGAGAGAGAGAGAGAGAGAGAGAGAGAGAGAGAGAGAGAGAGAGAGAGAGAGAGAGAGAGAGAGAGGCTGTTCTTGTGAGGGGGTCTGCATGCATGTATTGGTAACGGATAGTTACCAAACTGCAGCAAGAGATCTCGGTAACTGTGAATCGTAGCGAGCCAAAGAGAACCCAACTGCAGTCTACAATAGTTAACAAAATAGATAACAAAAATTAGTTTCCTGCAGCTGGGGGCTGGTAACAGGAATATATATTCTCATGAGCCCCTGTGTCGCATAAGTCCTCCAGCCATGTACTTTCCGCGCGCAAGAGACATACACTCTCATGAGCCCTTGCAACAACAGCAGGGACTCATGAGAATCCGCGCCAGTGCAAGAGGCATAGATTCTCATGAGCTCCTGCAACATTATGGGGCTCATGAGAATCCATGCCTCTTGCTGTTAGTGCTCGTGCCTGGTTTTATTTTTTATTTATTTTATTTGTTTATCGCGTATTACTAATAAAAATCTTGCTTTTCACAAAAAATGAACTCTGTCATTTCCCTTCCCGTCACAGACATTCTAGCTGTTAGTGAAATCTGTCGTGTAAGTAGCAGCGATGAAAAATAGGTTTCATGTGTGACATTAACTCTTTGCGTGTCAGTAGCGGTTTTTGTCGCGATGGTTCCGACAGGAATGATTGCGACAAAAACCGCTACGGACACGCGAAGGGTTAATCCATTTGATTTGCAATTCCAGCTCTTCCACATACGAAGTATGTGCAATAGGTTTAAGCCTGACGCTGGCATAACTACACAACCATCGCATCAGCGCTGCCATGCATCCTGTCACACCTGTCTCGCCAACCATAACGGGAGTAAGGGAGGTGGTGGGACCGGGGGTTGGGGGTGGGGGGGGGGGGGTGGTGGAGGAGTAAGTAAGGTGGAGTGTGGCTTGAAAAGCGGAAACAGGGGAGAGGATAGATAGAGTACACGGTGTGTGCCGGTGAGGAAATGTGTAGCACGACTCATGCCGTTAAGATTTATGACATTGTTGTCTGTGTTACCGTTTTCTTCTTTACTGTTCTTTCTTTTTCTTCTTTCTTACTGTTTAGGTTTTTGGGGTTTTTTGTTTTCATTCTTGCTTGCTTTGTGGGGAAAGGGTGGGGGAGGGGGTGGGGGGGGGAGCAAAGGGGGATAGGGCTGACGTGGAAGTTAAAGACAGCACATATCCACAATACGAAGAAAGGGGGGTGGGATATACCATAAAATCGTGATTTGCGATTGGTGTTTTACCGGGTCTCGTGATTCGAAATTTCAGTGATATTCTTTTTTCACCCGCGTTATCTGTTAAAGAAGCCGGGATTCGTCGTGAAACGCGAAAGCACAAATAAGACTTTCGTGATACGTGAAATCGTCCTGATTATTTCGTTACACAAGAAAGTCTGTTGCCAGACTGTATATTGCAGTCGGAAACCTAAGCCCCCCCCCCCACCCACCCACCACCACCCCCCCAACACCTACCACCCCCCCCCCCCCCAACACCTACCCCCTTTCCCATTTTCGACGAATGTGATCTCTCTCTCACTCTCTCGTTTTTTTTTTTTTAAATTTTAGTTATTTGGTCTTTGTTTGTTTTTATGTTGCTGCTCATTGTTCCTTTCTTTCTTTCGTCGTTTGTGCTTTGTTTGGATGGGGTGTTTGTCGAAGAAGTAGAGCTGATCTGAGAGTGAATGGGGATAGCAGGCATGAATGTTGCTTTTTATATTGACGAAGAATGACGAGCTACACACGCACATACGTAACACTCTGGGCATCTATCCATCATTGTGCAAAAACATGGGGTGTGTCCGTCCGTGCGTCCTTGTGGAAACCAGTCGACAGGAATATAATTTCGTTTGCCTGCAGTGTCCTTCTGCCATTACTGCCATCTGCAGGAGGCACAGATTCTCATGGGCCTCTGGAGCCGCAGGGGCTCACGAGAATAAATCTACGCCTCCTGTTGGGCAGTATTCACTGGCACCAGTTATTTCAGTTCTTATAATTAATGTGTTTATGCAACGCCGAAGCGCCCTATAGCCGTGGAATGAGGTTGTCTGCAATAGGCATAGATTCTCATGAGAGAACTGCGGGGGCTCATGAGGATCTATGCTTCTTGCAGTTTGTGTGCGTTCACGGGTTTCTCGGGAGCGAAAGGCATCCGTTATATCCTCAGATTGAGTAAGGCCTCCTCCACCTTAGATAGTGTTGGCTTCCTCTAAGATTTGTTTATGCCTACTCTGACATTCATCAACGACGTTTTGGGTTACGCATTTATATGGTGTGGCAACAAACGTTATGCATTAAGCCTACTTTGTTACCATATGCAGTCCTAACAGGCGACTGCCAAGCGTGTAAAATGCAAGGCAAATAAGCAACTCCCACCCACAACTGAAGAAAGAGACGCGCTTAGAAAGAGCAATTACAACACAGTTTATGAAAATTTGAAATTTTCTTTCTTTTTGTGAATTTCCTTTTTCAGTGCCGGATTTATGGAGTCATACATCATGCACTTGTAAAAGAAGGATAAGTAACGCATTGTTTTCTTGTCTGCCTGCCTGCCTATTTTTTTAAAAAGTGTTTTACTCCTTAACCCATATCATACTGAGGCTAAAAGCTTCAAATTTGTACACTGCCATATGCAAGCTACATTATAGTACTTACAGACCAATATAGACCAATAGCTTTAGTCCAAGGGCTGTGCCAGAATAGCTTGGCGCCTAGAGGCGCCAAGCTATTCTGGTACTACCCTGGAACTATTTTAGTCAAACTTATTTGCCACACTGGTGTATTCTGAATCATAAGGGTTAACTGCCAGGGCAGGGAAATGCTACCCATCTGCAAGAGACATAAATCCTCATGAGCCCCGCAGTCGCGGGGGCTCATGAGGATTTATGTCTCTTGTTGGTCCCGTGTTCTTTATGTCTGCTTTTGCTCCCGCGATCACCTCTGTATCGTGGCGTGATTTATGTCGGTCAGCGCGCATTCGTTTCTGACGCGAAATTCGTGATCACTGGCAGCGAAGGGGTTAACCCGAAAATGTAATAAGTCTTGTTGTAATTGGTCCTTTTAAGCGTGTTTCTTTCTTTGCTGGAATTTTCTGTACCTTGTTACCCATTTTGGGCGGTGGTGGTGGTGTGGGGTGTGGTGTGGTGTGTGTGTGTGATGGTGTGGTGTGTGTGTGTGGGGGGTTGGGGGGGTGGGGGGGTGGGGTGGGGGGGTGATGTGTGGGGTGTGTGTGTGTGTGTGTGTGTGTGTGTGCAATGAATGGTATTAGAATATGGAAAATGACAATGAAAAACTTAAAAGGAAGCAAGCTGAAATAAAAAGGTAGGGCGACGTAAATACAAGATTTTGATCAGTGAATGCGCTGGTGTATGTAGTGCAGATTTCCCCACCTGATAACGGCCGTCACGCTCGCTGTCTGGTTTTTTAGCCGTCTGTGTCGTAAGGCCCCCCCCCCCCCCCCCCCCCCCCCTTGCTACATGCCTCTTTCTTTGTGAGTCTCAAACGGTCGATGCCCATTGGGCTGAATGAATGAATGAATGAAGCCACATACATGATGGTCTTTTTAACCCTTTGGGTTTTGGTAGCGGTTTTAGTCGCGATGATTCCTGCAGGAATCATCGCGACTAAAACCGCTACCAAAACCCAAAGGGTTAACGACAGATGACACGTTATGCCTTTGAATACTTATCCAGAGAGATCACTTGTCTGTGAATACGTCTGTATTCTTGCACACACAAAAAGGTAGCTGCTCAAAGAAGAAGGTTCTATATTTTGTGTTTATCTGAGAACAGGCATCCAGAGCCTGGTCACTTCATGGTCTAGAGGCGTCATGTGAAGTGTGTCAGGGCTGAATATGTTCATCTTAAGTTTTTAAATCCTGCTGCTGCTGTCTTTTTTTTTCGAATTTATGAATTGTCCTATGAAGGCTACATTGCAGATCAGATCAACCATTTCAGTTCAAGGGAGGTGCCAGAATAGGTTCGCGCCTCTGGGCGCCAACCTATTGTGGCACTACCCTTGAACTATCGTAGTCAAGTGTATTCCATGCAGTAGTGTACAATGTATCTGGATGAAAGAGGTTAACACAAGCAAGTTTTTTTTGTTGTTGTTGCAGGTGAAGACATCAAACATCCAATGCGTAGTCACGTCATGGCGAAAGAAGATGATTACAAAATGGCTTACGTCCAACTGGTCAGTGTTAAGTGTGTGTGTTTGTGTGTGTGTTTGCGCGCGTGTGTGTGTATGTGCGTGTGTGTGTGTAAGAGGGAGGGGATGGAAGAGGCGGACATTACCCATGGCAATTAACCCTTTGGCTGTCGGTAGCGCGTTTTGTCGCGATGATTCCTGCAGGAATCATCGCGACAAAACGCGCTACCGACAGCCAGAGGGTTAGCATCGTCTAGCATGCAGTCGCATCGTCTTGGAAACAAAACCGCCGCAGAAAACTTAAACGTTGGCTAGAAACAGTATGTAAATATTCCTTCACGTCATCCCTAAATCTTCTCTGGACATTTACAGCTTTCAAATGACCCTGTTTTGACAGCAGCGTACAACGTTAACCCGTTTACTGTCGATTGCGCTTTTTGTCGAGGTGATTCCTGTAGGAATAACCTCGGCAAAAAGCGCTACCGACAGCCAAAGGGTTAACCCATGTTCTGTCAGCCTAGGTTAGCCAAGACGCGATAACATTGTTTTGAATTTTGAATATCCCCCCCCCCCCCCACACACACACACACACACACGGTCGTTTGCATTTTTTTTCATTGGACTTTGTGCGCTGAGCTGCGCTGGTAAACATGTATGTGTTCGTCTGCGATTTTATACCTTAAGGTGTCAACAGCGAGGCCCAAACTCACACGCCAGCACGTTTCTTTTGCGAACCTGACTCACTGCATAATTTAGCCCATTTAGCCTTGAGGCACTACAGCAGGAGATGGATCGACCAAGACAGTTCAAGGGTAGTGCCAGATTAGCTTGGCGCCTGATGGCGCCAAGCTAATCTGGCTCTACCCTTGAATTGTCATGGTCGACCAGTCTCCTGCAACTGGTACCTAGGCGTTAGGGGACACCTCCAAACTGATGCGGCCTTGCGGTTAAATGGGTTAATAAACGAAGGAAACATAGCGCCTGCTTATAACAGGTACTCCCCTCCAGCTTCAGTAATGCTTTTAAGTCTTTCCAGCCCCTGTCCTGCTTGTGTGAAGAGTTGAGCAGACGGTCCGAAAATATTTTCCTTGCGGATGTGTAACTATACTTTAACCCTTTTGGTCCCAAGGTCCCATTTACCAGATTTTGGAAGTGTTGCCTAACGACTATGTGCCAGTTGCAGGAGATGGCTTGACCATGATAATTCAAGGGTAGTGCCAGATTAGCTTGGCGCCTCCAGGCGCCAAGCTAATCTGGCACTACCCTTGAATTATCATGGTCAAGCCCGTATCTCCTGCTGTAGGGGTCCGGGGCTAAAAGGGTTAAAAAGGATGTCCGATTCCACATTTTTTTTCTTCGTCAGGTCATTTCCAGCAAACATTTCAGTGCTTGGTCACTTCATAGCAATGTAATATTATAATAATAATAATAATAATGTAGGCTTAGTTGCTGCTGCTGCTGTTGTTGCTTTATTACCCATCCCCGTGTCCCACCAACGTACATTGTTAATTTCTTTGGTGACCAGGGTGACGGTGAGACGTTTGACTTCCCCGACCTTTTCGCGGAGAACAAGTCGCAGTCGGAGAAGCAAGTGGCGGAGGTCAAGAAACAGGAGCGACAGGTGGCCGTGCAGCAGCAGAAATACTGGGACAAACTCGCCATACCGCTTTGGTTCCGATGATTTGATTGTTCCGTGCTCATTTGTGTTCGTGTTTGGGCTGGCTCGGCGTTCGTTCGTGTGAAGGCGAGAAGACGGTGAATCCATTTTTGTGAAAAGCGATTTTTCATTGTATTGCAATGCAAATCTTGCTTTTCACAATAATGGACATACTGTCTTTTAGCCTTTGGGCAGAACTGGTCAGTGTCCGTTTGTGTGCTGGTCTGTGAATCACAGACCAGCACACTTGCATATGTGGAAGTGTATCTGCAAATTACCTCAGTTGCCCCCTGATCGTGAACACTGATAATGTAGAGTGTACATGTGCGCTCGAGTCGGCCCTTCTTGTGTGTGTTGTTCAATGTGTCTTTTTCATTGGTAACTGGTATGTTATGCAAGTTGAACGCTTGTGAGTGTGACGTGTGCATGTTTTATAGATGAGACTGGAGAAAATGTTTTTCATTTGTTACATTTGACTGTACATAATTGCAGTCGTTTACCTAGAAGCTAATAAACCTGCGTTTTATTTGAGGTTTATTGTTTTTGTCTATTTCTCTGTGTGTGTGTCTGTGTGTTCCTTTGTCATCAAAAACTAAAAAAGCTGAACTGTTCTCTCTTAGAAACCGTCTGTAATTAGTAAAGGAGTATTTATCTAAATGGAGGATGGAGGATCATCGCCTACCCAAGATCACTCTGTTCGGCGAGCTCGCCACTGGACACCGAGACAGAGGGGCACCAAAGAAAAGATACAAAGACGGTCTCAAGAAGTCACTTAGTGCCTGCCAAATCGACCACCGCCAGTGGTCTTCGCTTGCTGCGGACCGTGACACCTGGCGCTCCACCATTCACAGGGCAGCCGTCTCCTTTGAGGACTCTCGCAGAGCTAACCTTAAGGACAAGCGGCTCAGAAGAAAAAACAGAGTTGTTGTAACTCAGAACCCTGACCAGACCTTCCCCTGCAGCCACTGCGGTCGAACCTGCCTGACCCGGATTGGCCTCCGCAGCCACGAAAATGCCTGCAGACGACGTGGGCAAGCCCTATAGAATCTTCGTTCGCGAAGTCAAGCCAAGAGATTTATCTAAAGGAATATTCATTTTCAAAATGTAACTTCAGAACATCTCCAGCTGCTAGTCCAAGCCATGTCCTGATATTTAAGACTCCAGCAGAAATCACCTGGACAAAAAGCCCCGCTACCGACAGCCAAAGGCTCAATACAGCCATCCACACCAGTGAAATAAAGAAACATTTCTTCCAAAGTTGGAAATTTTGGATTTCATGAAGGCTGTGCAAGGGGTAAACAAGGTCATGGGCAGTGTTCCTATGACCCCTAAAAAATTAACCCATTTAACCCCCTGGTCACATTTCCAAATTTTAGAGGCGTCATCTAATGACTATGTACCAGTTGCAGGAGATGTATTGATCATAATTCAAAGGCAGTGCCAGATTAGCTTGGCGCCTGATGGTGCCAAACTAATCTGGCACTACCCTTGATGGTCAATCCATCTACTGCTGTAGTGTGTCTGGGCTAAATGGGTTCATGATTTAAATAATTCTGAAGCGAATTCCTGTTACTGAAAAATTACATGTGAAGAATATAATCAATGGGAAAAGAACTCTGTTCATATTTCAAATTTGGAAAGGGAAAGTTCAGTTTCAGGAATTCTTGATTTCCAGCAGCCAATATTACTAAGCACACTGATTTGCTCACTCGCTCGTTTGCGCTCTTTCTCTCTGAATCCTTCTACAGTGTTTGTATGGATTAAAACTTTAATTTTAGGAGTTAGGTAAAAGCACAACAAACCAAAATCGAAACTACAAATAACACTCGCACAGGAAAATGTCACAATACATCAAATCTAGCTCCACTTTGTGAGCAACAAGTACAGTACATTCACTTTTTTTTTTCATGGAGTTAGCTTGCATAATCTATCGATGCTTGCCTCGGCAATCTCATCTCTATCACAGAGTCTCCTTCAAATTGTGTCCCAGCACACAGACTGAGATTGTGAAACGCAGGTCCAAGATGTAGATCAATGCACAGGACATGTATTTATTTCTTTTCGACACTGTAAAAATGAGGTTCACAGTGACTTGAGGGAGAAAAAAACGACACACATCGAGAATTAACTTATTACATCCTGAGGCTGTTTTTTTTAAATTGCTTTTTGTCTTTTGACGTATACATTATAGTGTACAAGAAAGATCGACCATGATAGTTAATGGGTGGTGCCAGAATAGCTTGACGCCTTGGGCACCAAGCTATTCTGGCACTACCCTTAAACTATCAGTCAAATTTATTTCAAGCAATAGTGTATCAGGATGAAAAGGTTTAATGCATTTTTCTACCCAAGTCTGTGCCAATATCTGTAACACATTTAGCCATTGGGCCAAAAAGAAATTAAAAATTCTTAAATTTGAGTATTTCCTCTGGAAACTACATACCACTTTTTAGGTGCCAGATCAAATGTGATAGTTGAAGGTTGGTGCCAGAAAAGCTTGGCGCCTCTAGAAGCCGAGCTATTCTGGTACCACCCTTAAATTATCAAAGGCAATCCATCTCCTGCCACAGTGCGTCGTGACTGAATGGGTTACAGTCGTCTTGGGTGATATCGCCAGATCAAATGTGATAGTTGAAGGTTGGCGCCAGAAAAGCTTGGCGCCTCTAGAAGCCAAGTTATTCTGACACCACCCTTAAACTATTAAACTATCAAAGGCGATCCATCTCCTGCCATAGTGTGTCGTGAATGAATGGGTTACACTCGTCTTAGGTGGTATCGCGATCCAGCAGAACCTGCTTCCAGCAACCACCTTTTTCACAAGAAAACGGTGAGTGTAAAACACAGGTGCTCCCTTAAACTCTTTTAGCCCCAAGGTCCCATTTCTCAATTTTTGGAGGTGTTGCCTAACGACTATGTATAAGTTGCAGGACCATGATAATTCAAGGGTATTGCCAGATTAGCTTGGCGCCTGAAGGCGCCAAGCTAATCTGGCACTACCCTTGAATTATCATGGTCAAGCCATCGCCTGCTGCAGGGATCTGGGGCTAAAAGGGTTGAAAGAAGTCTTGAAGGGCAAAAAGTGTCATCCGTCATGAAAGACCATCATCCACGTGGCTACACCAACGTAACATGATGGTCCTTTACGACAGGTTATCTCACGTACGGGTGGTCACTCTAAACAGATTCTGCGGTATTTGAAACTCCAACACGGAGTCTTATTCAGGGTGTTCGTGTGAACAAGACTTTAAAACTGACTTGAAAACTTTCGAAAAGTGGAACACTCTGAAGAAGATGGAGATGAAAGATTGCAGATGGTCGCACAACATGAAGAAGACTTCATCATACAGTTGAAAGCTTGCCCCTGCTAGCATTGACTGATTACACAAGGTAACCTCATTCTTAAACCCCTTCACTGCTGAGAAGCGGTTAACATCACCCAACTCACAAGTGGCATGGAACCGCATGAGCCCCTGTGCATCTGCGGCGACTCGTGAGGTTCTATGCCGCTTGCGTGTTGGCTATTTTTGCATCCCCATGATCCTTGAACTGCAGGGGTTCTTTGGTGCTGCATTTACGTTTCCAGAAACAAAACATTGCCCCTGGCAGTGAAGAGGTTAAACTAAATTACAATGGCAAAATCGGGAGACGATATTCATCTATATGACTCTACATTCACATTCTTTGTAACAACATTCTTGGACTTACAGATCTATGAGGCGAAACAAAGCGAGAAAAAGAATACTGTTCAACAGGGTGAAATATACAATGGAAGGATTATACATTATCTCTCTTAAAAAGTATACTCACGTGCAAAAGAAATGCGACATTTTGTAATCTTCGGAAACACTAGTGTTTCTGATGATTCCAAAAATGTTGCATTTCTTTAGTGTTTCTGATGAGTCCCAAAATGTTTGCATTTCTTTTTCACATCAATAAAGACACAAAGCATGGCTAATCTGACACTGTTCCTCGGTCATCATAACCAATCCATGCCCCAAAGCTGTATACAACACTTGGCAAACGAGTGTAAAACCGTGTACTTGAAATACACAGAGCAGTGTACTGTTCACATCACAGTGTCTCCAAAATATCCTATCATCAACCTTTCAGTCTAACTTTACACATTTTTACACAACTGACGTGAGCTGCCTACAAGTCAATTCTGAAGGCACTCTATTACATTTCATTCCCATACTGATGTACAAACACTCTCAAATACACTCTAACACTAAACACCCAACTGCCAGGGGATGGAACCCTCATGAGCCCCCGCAACTGCGAGGGCTCATGAGGATCTCTGCCCTTTGCTGCCATCTGTGGTGGAAGCCTTGGCATTCTGAAGAAAAAAAAAACCAACCTATTTTCCATAAGTATAGGATAAGGGTAAGTATAAAATGTGTACAATGTTATGTACAGTCAACTTTAACAAAAGGTAAAAACCCATTTTACTAAACATCCAACCATCAACAAACAAAACTGCTGAGACTGTTAGCTTTCCTGCATGTGTTCATTTACCGTTTTTATTTACACAGTATGTAATTCACAGCTGTCACTCCCATACTCCAAAAAAGATGGTTTAACCCATATCATGCTGAGGCTAAAAGCTTCAAATTTGTACACTGCCATATGCAAGCTACATTATAGTACTTACAGATAAGGATATAGACCAATGGCTTTAGTTCAAGGGTGGTGCCAGAATAGCTTGGCGCCTAGAGGAGCCAAGCTATTTTGGCACTACCCTTGCACTATTTTAGTCAAACGTGTACAGTCACACTGGTGTATTCCAAATGATAAGGGTTAAAAATGTCCGAATGAGACTGCCACTTATTTAGTCATGCTGTAGCGTCAGTGGTGTAACTGTTACTGATGTGCTGTCAATTCATATGGTTATGTGGTTGGATGTTTTCCCCATAGAGTGAGAGTAACCATTTAGCCCCAAAGCACTAGAGCAGGAGATGAATCGACCATGATATATTCAAGGGTAGTGCCAGGTTAGCTTGGCGCCTGATGGCATGGTAATCTGGCACTACCCTTAAATTATCATGGTTGATCCATCTCCTGCAACTGGTACACATGGCTTAGGTGACACCCCCAGAATACAGCCTTGGGGTTAAAATAATGGGATAAGCCCTGAGGATGAAACTTATCAAATTTTGGAAATAACCTCTGAGGACCTCGTCTCAGTTCTGGAGACAGATTGACCATGATAGTTCAAGGGTGGTGTCACTGTGGGAACAGCCTAGTGCCTAGAGGAGCCAAGCTATTGAGACGTCACCTGTGAAATGTCATAACCCGTGAAATGTTATAACAGGGCTTTATAGGTAAACAGACCTATTCCAGCTTGTTGAAAGTAAAAGTCTGACAAATACGGGCTAGCTCTGCATGATCTCCTCTTGACACCCTCAGGTAGTAATACTATACTGGTTTAACTCGTTCAGTGTCAAGAAAATTGAAACACCACCCTGTTACAAGAAGCATAGATCCTCATGAGCCCCTGCAGCTGCAGATGCCACTTTGAATCATGCTCCTGGGATGTCTAGGTGGTTTTTTTTGGTGTTGAATTAACCCATTTAGCCCCAGTACCCTGCAACAGGAGGTGGATTGATCATGATAATTCAAAGGTAGTGCCAGATGAGCTATTCTGGCACTACCCTTGAACTATTTTAGTCAAACTTATTTCACACATTGGTGTATTCTGAATGATAATGGTTAAAGACCATCATCTAGGTGGCACATGACATTTCTTGCCTTCAAGGCTTTTTATAATCCTTTTAGCCCCAGGACCTTGCAGCAGGAGATGGATTGATCATGAGAATTCAAGGGTAGCGCCAGATGAGCTTGGTGCCTGAAGGCACCAAGCTCATCTGGCACTACCCTTGAATTATCATGATAAAGCCATCTCCTACAACTGGTACATAGTCGCTAAAGGCTTTGTCACACGATACAGTTTCTGAAAACACTTTCTGAAAACAGTTTTCTGAAACAAGTTTTCGAGAACTGTTTTGCTTTGAGCATGTCACATGGAGAAACAGTGTTGTGTTGCGTGTATACATTTTCCATAGTTGTTTCCCTTTGGCGATCTTTTGGTGAAGGGAGTTGTGAAAGGTCCTTGCTGTGTATCAAAATGGCCATCACATGATCTTTTGTTTCACATTTATTGGTTCAAGCAGCAGTGTTTTCCGAAACAGTTGCGAGATTTTAGGATCGGTTCTAAATTCTGGAAGCAGTAGGAATCTGTTTTCAAAAACAATTTTGTGTGCCATGTCAAACGGCGTGTTTTCAAAACAGCTGTGTTTTTGTTTTTGAAAACCGTTTTCAGCCACCGTCTGACATAGCCTTAAGCAACACCTCCAAAATTTGAGAAATGGGACCATGGGGCTAAAAGGGTTAAAGGAGCACCTGTCTTTTAAGTACTGGTAAAAAGTACACAATGCACAACAAAGCATAGAAGTTATCTTGTACAAACAACAACAAAAAACAAAAACAAATTGATCACGCAATAGATACATTCTGCAAATAAATAGACTAGAATAAAAATGCCAAATATTGTATAATAAAAACGGACCAGTCATCAAACAAACTAAATAAAATCAACCCTTGCAGGGATTAGAGATGGATCATTAACACATCCAAGAGGTGCTGCGGTCAGAAGCCGCATATCCAGATACAGCAGCACGTCTCGAACGAGATAAAACTGAACTGTCCTATGTGAGATATATCTGCATACATATGAGGCACGTGGAAGTTCTGCTAACCCTGTGGCTGTCGGTAGTGGTTTCTGTCACGATGATTCCAGCAGGAATCATCGCTGCACAGACCACTACCAACAGCCAAAGGCTTAATGCAAGAGCGGCAAGCTGGCCAGGAGAACAGCTCTCACTCGCAAACCAGCAAAGCAAAATGTACTCAGGCTGATACACGGTCATCCTTGGCCTGCTCACACCTATGTGTAGGCTCATGACGGTCGACATCAGCCTGAAGTCTTTTTGCTTACTGAGAATAACAACGAAAGCCAAAAGTCCATTTTCACATCACCTTTCAAGCAAAATAATTGTCTATAGGCTTATAATCTAAGTCTCAACACACTGAGCCCTATGGACTTCCAGAAAACTTCCAGAAACTGTGATCTGTATGTTGAACATTACATACAAGTTCTGCAGACAGATCCACCATGATAGTTCAAGGGTGGTGCCAGAATAACTTGGTGCCTAGAGGCGCCAAGTTATTCTGGCACCACCCTTGAACTATCATGGTCGATAAATCTCCTGTTCTCGTGCATCAGTGCTAAATAGCTTAATAAGTATATACATGTACATCTCACAACACGATAATCGAGCGTTGATTTGTGAGTCTGGACCGCATGACCTGGAGCCATAAGGTCCCAACTCACAGACCAGCACGCACATCTCCTGCACCCGCATGCACGTTCTTAAGCCATCCACCTGAGTGTCACAGAGTCTCACAGGTCATCCTGATAGGTTTTTCCGGCAACTTTGGCTGCCTTCGCCTAGGGAAGGGGTTTCTGAATCACACACAGCAGAACTGTCTTGAGTGACCACCCTTATAAGGGATCACCTGTCATCAATGGACACCATCTAGGAGGCTGTAGTCACCTAAAGAATGGTCTTTAACCCATTACATCCTGAGGCTGATTTTTTTAAAATTTGTTTTATCGTCCTATGAAGGCCACATCACAGATCAAGAGATAGATCAACTGTTTTAGTTCAAGGGTGTTGCCAGAACAGCTTGGACACCAAGCTATTCTGGCACCACCCTTGAACTATCAGACAAATTTATTTCAAGCAATGGGTGCAGCAGGATGAAAAGAATTAATGACAGGTGACCATTTTCACCTTTCAAGACTTCTAATCTAAGACCACTTTTTTCTTGGGGGAAAAAAAATGGTGCTTGCCAGCACACACTGAAACAGGGCTAGCAAAAGGCACAGATCTTCATGACTCATGGCAACCTGTGAAGGCTCATGAGCATCTGTCTGGCAAAATGTATGGGGTTAGAGCAGGGCCCAGGCCCGAAGTCCAACCACCAAGCAACCACAGCATGCTAATGAGCTGATCAGCTTGAAGAAGAGATCTTCATACATCTCACAAACTTGGTAAAAATAAATTTAAATTTAAAAAAAACAAAAAACTAGATGGTGTAGTGCTGCACTGTGGTGACACATCTTCCCCAGGGTAGGCAGCCCAGATTTACCCTTTTGGACAATAAATTTGTTTAAAAAAAAAAAATTAAATGCTAGCCGCAAGAGGTCCAGAAATGATTTTTTTCTGAAACAACACAGTTTCACCAGATAACCCCCTCTGCCAGAGGCACATTGATATACGTGAGGCCAGCAAGAGGCAAAGATCTTCATGTGCCCTGCAACTTCTAGTGCTCACAAGAATCTATGCCTCCTGCAGATGGACCTCATGGTTTGAAAGAGACCACTGGCAACACGTGAGGTATAAGTCTTCATGAGCCCCCTCAAAAAGGAACATAAAGACACGAATGAAGCCACACAAGAGGTATAGGTTTTCATGAGCCCTCGCAGTTGCGGGGGCTCATGAAAATCTATGCCTCTTGCAGGTGGATATGTGTGAAGAAGCCCAATGATGACGCAAGAGGTATACAACCTCATGAACTCCCCGCCCCCCCCCCCCCTCTCCCCCCCCTCCCACTCCCCTCCCCCCCCCCAAAAAAAAAAAAAAGCAACAAAAAACAAAACAAAAAACAAACAAAAAAACCCACAAACTCACAGAGACATAAACAAACAGTCCACAGAAGAAGCAAAGATCTTCACGACTTGAAGACTCATCAGAATCTATGCCTCTTGCAGATGAATCTCATTGTGTGAACTAGCCCACTGGCCTATCAGACTTTTATCAGAACAGCAGCAGACAATCTAGCTGGCTGCAGAACACAATCTCACTTCCTTTCTTCCTCTGGGATTCTTGGCCACCCCTCCTGTTGTCATGAATACGCAGTCATGGCAAACAAGTCCCTACTGGTATTGTTGGATTGTCAATGTACACCTTTAACCGTGATTACATCCTGAGGCTGATTTAGTAAAATTTGCTTATTGTCCTATGAAGGCTACATTGCAGATTAGGAGATAGATCATTTTAGTTCAAGGGTGGTGCCAGAATAGCTTGGCACCTCAGGTGCCAAGCTATTCTGGTACCACCCTTGAACTACCAGTCAAGTAATGGGTGTATCAGGATGAAAAGGGTTAATTGACCAGATATATATAGTCACACTGGTCTGGTTCCCATGGCAACTGTCAGTCACTGTCTCCGGGCAATTCCTGTTGTCTGCCTGCTCCTGCTCGTCCTGAAAAAAATGAAAAATATAATTCTGAGCCCCCAACTTACTTAAAAAAAAAAAATCTATCATCAAATGTCAGTTGATGATGAGGATACATCTGAACGTTTTAGAGGAATGCACAAATTACATGATAAGTATGAATGAAATAAAGCAGCACCTGTTTTGAGTGACCATCCTTATGAGGTTTAAGGACATCATTTAGGTGGCTGTATCTACCTAAATGATGGTCTTTAACTCATTCAGCCCGCCGGCCGTATTTTCCAAATTTTGGAGGCGTCATCTAATGACTATGCACCAGTTGCAGGAGATGGATCGACCATGAAAATTCAAGGGCAGTGCCAGATTAGCTTGGTGCCAACAGGCGCCAAGCTAATCTGGCACTGTTCTTGAATTATCATGGTCGACCCATCTCCTGCTGTAGTGCGTCAGGGCTGAATAGGTTAATGCCATGTGACACCTTTGCCCTTCAAGACTTCTCTTGAGGGAGCACTTGTCTTTTAACCCATTACATCCTGAGGCAGAGTTTTTAAAATGTTGCTTATTGTCCAAGGAAGGCTCTATTACAGATTAGAAGATAAATCCACCATTTAAGTTCATGGATGGTGCCAGAATAGCTTGGCACCTGAGGCGCCAAGCTATTCTGGCACCACCTTTGAATTATCACAGTCATATTTATTTAAAGCATAAGTGTATCAGGATGAAAAGAGTTAAGACCACATTTTTTCCTGCCAAAAAAGATGGTTGATTCTAATGTATAATCGAATGTGGAAATTACGCTAGAGCAAGTTGTGTGATTGAGAAGATGGCAGGGCAAATTTCTTTTGGTTGCTGTTTCTGCCGCAAAAGGTAATTCAAATATTCTTTCTCATGATCATGTTTTTCAGACCCAAAGTCCATGGTACAGTACCTACAATTTCCTTACATTTCAAACACTTCTCTAAAATGACATGAGACACTGAGAAGTTACTCCTTCACTGTCAAGAAAAAAGAACCTGATCCAACTGCAAGTCATAGACCCTCATGAGCCCCCACAATTTCGGGGGCTCATGAGGATCTATGCACTTGCAGACAGCACTTTGTATCCATGTCCATTTGATGGCTGGGATCTTGCATGTTGAAGTTACAGTGATTTCAGAAACATAATCCACGTCCACTGGCAGTGAAGGGGTCAAGTACAGACAGTGAGCGCTACCTGCACGAATCTGGTTGAGCGAAGCCAGGACACGCAGCATGAAAGCAGCTGGAACGGTGATAGTGTCACGAGTCTCCTCCAACATAATCTGGTTTCGACGCATCACCTGAGAATTACAAATCACATTGTAATAGAGTGTTTTCACGAACGACTGGTGCTTCAAAATAAATTTCAGTGACAAGGAATGTTGGCGAAACTCAATACATAATAGTGAACAAGTTGCATTACAATGATTATGCTCATACAGAAAATTCTTTAGTACAAAGAAAGAGCTGGAAAGTGTCTGATAAGATCATGAGGCACCAAGCTAATCTGACACTGCCCTATAACTCTTACAACAGAGTTCAGAAAATGAAAAGTGCATCAAATTACCTTGGTATGTTCCTTGTTCCAGCTAGTAATTCAGCATGATAACAAAACAAGACCAAAAAACTACAAAAATGGTGTACCTCCTCTGCCACTTCGATGTCAAATGACGACTCTACCTCCAGTGGTGCCCAGATCTTGACGTCATAGTCAATACCACTTGAAGCAAGGACTGCAAGACAAAAAACCAGAAGCATGCAAAATATTAAAAAAAAACAACCACGATGCAAACCTGCACCCCCTAAGAGTAAAAGACTGTGATGTCTTAACCCATATTATTACTTACTTACTTACGCCTGTCACCCCTCCCAGGGTATAGGCTGTCGACGAGAGACCTCCAGCGACTCCTGTCCTGTGCTTCTCCTTTGATTTTACTCCAGGTGGTTTCCAGTCTCTTGATGTCTGCTTGGAGGTCTCGATGCCAGGTGTTTCTCGGCCTGCCTCTTTTCCTCTTTCCCTGGGGGTTCCATGACAATGCCTGCCTAGTGACACTGGAAGCTGGCTTTCTCAGACTGTGACCAATCCATCCCCATCTTCTTCGCCCAATTTCATTCTCTACTGTTATCTGCTCTGTTCTCTCCCAGAGTCTGACGTTGCTGATCTTCTCTGGCCTGTGGATTTTCAAAATTCTTCTAAGGCAACTGTTTATGAAGATCTGTACTCTGTTGACTGTGGTTTTTGTCAATCTCCAAGTCTCTGCTCCATATAGGAGAACTGCTTTTACGTTGGAGTTGAAAATCCGGACTTTGGTGTGTTGTGACAGTTCTCTGGAACTCCACACTTTTTTCAACTGGAGAAAGGCTACTCTGGCTTTACCGATTCGTGCTCTAACATCTGCATCAGTGCCACCTTTTTTGTCTATGATGCTCCCGAGATAGGTGAAGGACTCCACCTCCTCCAATGGGGTGCCAGCAAGCAAGACTGGTTCTTCTCTGGTTGCGTTCAGCCTCATTGTCTTTGTTTTCTGTTTGTGGATGGTGAGGCCCACTTGGGACGAGATGTCAGCAAGCCTCGTGGTCTTGTCCTGCATTTGATGATGAGTGTGGGACAGTAAAGCCAAGTCGTCTGCAAAATCGAGGTCGTCAAGCTGTGTCCACAGTGTCCACTGTATTCCACTTCGTCTGTGCTCTGTGGTCCTCTTCATGACCCAGTCTATGGCCAGTAGGAAGAGGAACGGAGACAGCAAACACCCCTGCCTGACACCGGTTTTGACCTGGAGCTCCCTGGTGAACTGCCCTTCGTGGATCACGCAACATGTCATGCCAACGTAGCTGCTCTTGATCAGGCGGATGAGCTTTGTGGGTACACCGTAGTGTCATAGGAGTTTCCACAGAGTCTCTCGGTCCACACTGTCAAATGCTTTCTCGTAATCCACAAAGTTGACGTACAGCGAGGAGCTCCACTCCAGAGACTGTTCCACGATGACGCGGAGAGTGGCGATCTGGTCTGTACATGATCGTTTTTCCTGAATCCTGCTTGCTGGTCTCTCAGCTGGGGGTCAACGGAGCTCTTCATTCTCCCCAGGATGATCCTGTTGAAGACCTTTCCTGGTACTGACAGCAAGGTGATTCCTCTGTAGTTGGAACACTTGCTGAAATCGCCTTTCTTGGGAAGCTTGATTAGGTACCCCTCCTTCCAGTCAGCCGGCATCACCTCCTCTTCCCAGATCTTTCCAAACAGTGGGTACAGCATCTCTACTGTTGTCTCTAGGTCTGCTTTCAGAGACTCTGCTGGGATGCCATCTGGCCCTGCTGCTTTGCCGTTCTTCAAAAATGCCACTGCTCTTCTGATCTCTTCCCGGCTGGGTCTGTCACAGCTGATGGGTAGGTCAGTCTCTGCTGGCTGGATGTCTGGGGGGTCGGGTGGGCTGGGTCTGTTCAGTAACTCTTCAAAATACTCGGCACATCTGTCGAGTTGGTCTGCTCTGTCTGCAATAGGCTTGCCTTCTTTGTCTTTTACTGATCTTTCTGTATGGCCATACTTGCCCGACAATCTTCTGGTAATGTCGTAGAGCTGTTTCATGTTGCCGCTGCCTGCTGCCTTTTCTGCCTCTGCTGCCAGGCTGTCTGTGTAGGCCCTCTTGTCTGCCTTCCGAGTATTCCTCCTGTGCCCTTGCTTTGGCTGCTCTCGTGCGACTGTTGTTGACAACTGCTTTCTTCTGCTTCCTCACTTCTATCTTCTTCAAGGTCTGTGCCGACAGCCCGTCCTTGTGATGGTGTTTCTTGAACCCCACAGCGTCTTTGCAGGTTGAGTTCAGTGCCTCTCTAACTGCCTTCCAGTGCTGCTCTGTGGTGACCGCCTCCTCTTCATTTACTAGCTCCTGTAGCGCTTGAAACCGGTTGGACAGCACCAGTTTGAACTCTTCTCTCACTCCAGTCTCTCTCAGGAGGCCTACATTATAGCACTGTCTTCTTGTTGTCCCTGTGCTGCTTTTCTTTAACTTGAGCTTTATTCTTAAGGTAAGCAGATGATGGTCTCAAGTGACATTTACTAGCTCCTGTAGCGCTTGAAACCGGTTGGACAGCACCAGTCTGAATTCTTCTCTCACTCCAGTCTCTCTCAGGAGGCCTACATTATAGCGCTGTCTTCTTGTTGTCCCTGTGCTGCTTTTCTTTAACTTGAGCTTTATTCTTAAGGTAAGCAGATGGTGGTCTGAGGCGACATCTGCTCCCCTCCTCATTTGAAAATCTTGAAGGGATCTTCTAAATTTCTTGCTAATGCAGATATGGTCTATTTGGTTCTCTGTAGTATGGTCAGGTGAGACTCAAGTTGCTTTGTGTATTCTTCCGTGTGGGAAGATGCTGCCTCCAATGACAAGTCTGTTTAGAGCACAAAAGTCTACAAACCTCTCCCCGTTCTCACTCATCTCCCCTAGTCCCTGTCTCCCCATCACCTCTTCGTATCTGGTGTTGTCCTCCCCTATTTTGGCATTAAAATCGCCCATGACGATGGTGATGTCTCGCTCTGCACATTTGTCCACAGCACTCTGGAGTCGGTCTTGTACAACTCTTGTGTCTCTTCCTCGTCACTGTCATTAGTGGGCGCATAACACTGGATGACGTTCAGCTTGATCTTTTTCTTAGTTCTAAAGGCAGAGCTGTCGTCCTCACCACCCTGCTGTACGGTTCCGAGTCCTGGGCCCTCTACCGCAGCCAACTACGACTCCTCGAACACTTTCACCAGCGCTGCCTGCGTACCATCCTCAGCATTCACTGGAGTGACTATGTCACCAACGTCGAGGTCCTTGAACAGGCGGAAACTTTGAGCATCAAGGCTTTGCTGCTGCGGACACAGCTTCGCTGGGCGGGGCACGTCTCCAGGATGGAGGATCATCACCTACCTAAGATCACTCTGTTCGGCGAGCTCGAGATACAAAGACGGTCTCAAGAAGTCACTTAGTGCCTGCCAAATTGACCACCGCCAGTGGTCTTCGCTTGCTGCGGACCGTGACACCTGGCGCTCCACCATTCACAAGGCAGCCGTCTCCTTTGAGGACTCTCGCAGAGCTAACCTCAAGGACAAGCGGCTCAGGAGAAAAAAACAGAGTTGCCATAACTCAGAACCCTGACCAGACCTTCCCCTGCAGCCACTGCGGTCGAACCTGCCTGTCCCGGATTGGCCTCCGCAGTCACGAAAATGCCTGCAGACGACGTGGGCAAGCCCTATAGAATCTTCGTTCGCGAAGTCAAGCCATGATAATGATGATGAAAGGCTGCTGTGATAATTCTTGGCCCCAGAGGTTCCCAGCCCATCAGCGCTCTCTGTGCCACTGGTGACAGCATAAATGCTACTCCTTCTGTATGGGGGGCATTCTCTTTATGACCTGAATACAGAATCATCTCCCCAATTAACAGCCTTTTCTGGCCAGACTGCGTCCATCTGGCTTCACTGATACCTAGCAGGGAAAGGTTGTACTTTTGCATTTCCGCTGCTATCTGGGCGGCCTTGCCGCTCTGGTACATGGTCTTGACATTTCATGTGCCCATGGTTATGTCCCTGGATAGAGAGAGGCGGCTCGGTCATGTGGCTTCTGAAGACTTCCGGCTTTCATCACAGGACATCATAAATCTTCTGGTAGAAGAACCTTCCTCCTCCAGGAAAGGAATTGCTGTTTGTCTTTTCGTCGGCGTTTTTGTAGCTATTTAACCCATATCATACTGAGGCTAAAAGCTTCAAATTTGTACACTGCCGTATGCAAGCTACATTATAGTATTTACAGATAAGGATATAGACAAATGGCTTTAGTTCAAGGGTGGTGCCAGAATAGCTTGGTGCCTAGAGGCACCAAGCTATTCTGGCACTACCCTTGATATATTTTAGTCAAACTTATTTCCCACACTGGTGTATTCCGAATGATAAGGGTTACCTGATGCTTCTGAGCCCTGTGCACTAATTTCCCCAATTCAGGAAGAGTCCTCTGAAGACATC
Organism: Semisulcospira habei; assembly: GCA_036245525.1. Classification (NCBI taxonomy): domain Eukaryota; kingdom Metazoa; phylum Mollusca; class Gastropoda; family Semisulcospiridae; genus Semisulcospira; species Semisulcospira habei. The sequence continues at coordinate 128,891,703 of BTPG01000006.1, forward strand.
ATTGAGGTTCAAGGAGTCAGGCGGACCATGGTAGTAGTTCAAGGGTGGTGCCAGAATAGCTTGGCACCTAGGTGCCAAGCTATTCTGGCACCACCCTTGAGCTACCATGGGCCATCTGTCTCCTGAACTTGTATTCACGGGACAATTCCAACGTGTGAAATTGAACAAAAGCTCAACAGGTATTCAACGCCATATCTGCACGACTAATTCTAGGAAGCAAGGGCACTCACTTGGATCAAAAGGGTGCGGCTGCAGGCAGTTCACAACGTGTCGATCCGCCTCAAGCAGCATAAGCAGCTGCGTAGTTTCACGGTCCCACAGGAATATGCGCCCGCAGTCCGACCCACTCATCACGACACTCTCACCCCAAAAGTTCGCCTCCTTGATCTGAACCAATACAGAAAAACGTGTCAATCATCATATTAGATCATCAGTGACATCCCCCTCTCTCTACCAATGCTATTTTACATTAGTCACATGACAACACTGGCTTCTTATAATGCTGACATACGACATACATAATGGATGGACGGTTGTAGAGGGTGTAAGGTGAAAAGTAAATGTGTTCGATGATATGTGATAAATATCTACTTATATCTATTTATTTAATTTTATTTATTTACTTTTAATGTTGTTATAATGCTGTTCAAGTTCTTATAACGTGTTAGTAATTGTAATAATAATAAATAATTATGGTATTTATAATGCGCTTATCTTATAATAATTATAACTCTAAGCGCGCACTCACAACTCGCGCACGCATGCGCACGCTTTAACGACGACTCACGAACCACGAATAGTGAAATACATTACGACAGTCTGCTTAGGGTGGGGAGTGTGGTGGTATAGTGCTAGAACTGTTGAAATTCATTTTTCTCTAAAAGGTATTTTTTTCGAAAAATACTTACCGATGACATGACTTTATGGAAGTGTCTACTTCTTACTCAATTCTAGCCTAAAAACCCGTTTTGTTACCACACAACCCGGGAGGCACTCAGGGAACCCCGAGGGGGCGCCGAGAGTTGTCTCCCATTACTGCCCATCCGGTTCCGAGTCACGGTGTGACTAATCAGTCAGGATACTTAGCTCAGCAGCGGCGAGCGGGGCAGGTGGGAGGGTCGTCCGAGTCATGTCATCGGTAAGTATTTTTCGAAAAAATACCTTTTAGAGAAAAATGAATTTGTTTCTTCAAAAACATTACCGATGACATGACTTTATGGAAGAATTGCGAACAGGAGGAGGGTGCCACGCCCCAGAACACCTTTAGGGCCCAAGAGCCGTCCTCCCTGCCGCAAACTCCCGACGACCCTAGGTAGGTGTATACCTACGGCGCTGAGGCGCCGGGAGGGAGTGTTGCGCCGCAGTGATATCCCCCACCAGCGCGAGTAGTCTCGCTGGCCTGCCAGATCCCCGAGAAAGAAGCAGGCGAAGGTAGAATCTGCCTGCCAGCCCACGGCAGCCACGATGTGTATGACAGCACAGTTTCGGTCGAACGCGACGTACGTGGCCATGGCGCATACCTTGTGTGCACGTATCTTTAGCCTCTATGCTCCCTTGGGGAGGGATCCTGATAGGCGGACCCATATGACTGAGCGTAGCCAGGAAGAGATCGTCTGGGCTGTAGCGTCAGTCCTGCCGGGTTGACGGCAGAAGAGGCGTGCGCGTCCACTCCGGACGGCTAGTGACGGCGTAGTTACACGTATAGGGCTTGCACAGGATCTTGTTGCCTGGTCTCCTGGGGAAGTACGTCCCTCTCAGCGGCCGTAAGGTGATCACCTGTGGCGCGGTCCAAGGAGACGTGGACATGGCAATGACTGTACGGAAGGTCCACTCGAAGCTGCAGGCAGGCAGGGCACGCTGAAGCGCGTGTAGCTCGCTAATTCGGACCACCGTCGCGGGAGCCACCAGTAAGCAGGACGGAAGAGTCATGTCCGCAACAGGCCATCCGTGGTCTCCGAACGAAGAGCCAGAGGAAGAAGTCCGCGAGCTGGGGGATAGGTCGGTGGGGGGTGCGGAGCACAGTACTCGCCATCTTCCCTCGTAGATGCGTCATGTCAAGGGTTTGCGGGCTGTAGCGATAGCTTCCACTGCTGCACTCGAGAAGCCTGTAGCGGCGAAGCCTGCCACACAACCTCCAAGCGTGAAGGAGTAGGCGCCCCGGGCACGAGTGGAACAGTGATAGTCGCGGTAGCTTGAGCACCGAGCGGGGTGCAGGAAGCAGCAGTGGGAGGTCCGTGGCGAGGCTGAGAAGGTCGGTGGTCTAGGACCGGTTCCAAGAGAAGGAGCGACCAGTAGGAGGCCCGCAATGCAATCCCGAAGCTTGAGGAGGAAAAGGGGACGAGGATTGTCGGGGGGGTACGCATACATGATGAGTCAGTGCCACGGAAAGGACAGTGCGACGACTGCCCAGGCCAGAGGGTCTGGGATCAGGGAGACAAGTAGGGGGAAGCTGGTGATTCCACTTCGAGCGAACATGTCGACCAAGGTGTCTCCCATCGCGCGCAGATCATCCGAAGACGTCCTGGCTAAAGGTCCACTCCGTGTGTAGCAACTGGCCGCGTCGGGAAAGTGAGTCGGTCAAGACATACTGTCGGCCGGGGATGTCGTGCACGGAGAGAAGTTGCGGTCCTCGCACCAGCACAACAGACGGTAGAGGAGCATGCATAGGTCGGGTGAGCGCGGCCCGCCGTATTACTGGATGTATGCCACCACTGTCGCGTTGTCGGAGAGGACGAGTAGGTCCTGGTGACTGAGTTGTACCTCCCACGCGATGCAGGCTTGCCAGATGGCTTGCAGCTCCAACCCATGGATGTGGGTTCCAGCGTACTCCGGCGGCCAGGGGCCAGACATCGTGAGGAACCGCGGAAGCAGGTAGGCTCCCCACCCAGCAAGACTTGCATCGACACACAGGGAGAGCAGAGGAGGCGGAGCGGTCAGGGGGACTCCCGAAGCAAGCCACGATGCGTCCGTCCAAGCCGGAGGTGGGGGCGAACCAGCGGGGGCACGGGTATGAAGAGGAGGGACGTCAGAGAAGCCGTAGGTGCAGCTGTAGCGGCCAGGCGTAGCGACGACCGAGGGGAGTAGACCCGGCGCCTCATAGTAGAACCAAGGAGCTGAAGCCCGACTCTGGCGCAGGCTGCATCCTGCTGGGCTAGCCACCCAACGAGGATCCGTGGTCCCAGCAACGCACACTGTCGAGGTCGAAGGCCAAGTCGGGTTGGACGAATCGACGAGAGGGGGAGAGGTCCCACGTACCTGTAGTGACCAGTCACGCCAACCGCGAGCACATCCGTGTCAGGGCATCCCTGTCCGTAGTCTGGTCGCGTCCAAGGTGCGCAGAAGGAGGCCGTCGAGGTAGGTAGACGCCAGGGAGACAGGGGCTGCACCTAGGTACGACTGCGTCCACGAAGCGGTGAGGACCCAAGGGCCGAAGAGGAGACGAACGGCAGCGCCCGAACTGGAAACCACTCCGTCGCAGGTGCACCGGAGATACTCCCTGGAGGCCGAGCGCACGGGGACCTGGGGAAAGGTGGGAAGTCCAGGCTGAATGCGTAGTCCAAAGCTGCAGGCGGAGTCAAAGACCACACGGCGACAGCCCCGGCCTAGCGGCGGCGGCGGCGGGAGCGAAGAGGAGGTGTCCTGCGAAGCCCAAGGTCCCAGACGTCTCCTCCAGACTGCTCGAACGGACCGAAGAGTGGGGCTGTCCAGGGAAGCAAGGCGCGGGGGAGTCCTCATCACCGGCCGCAGCAGGTCGTCAAGTAGGGGGGCCAGGAGTCTTCAAAGCGACGGACGAAGGCTTGGGTCAGAAGCTTCAGAATCCCACGCAGGCTAGGGAGATACGGACAAGCAAGGTCACCCATTTCAAACGCAGAGACGGGAGCGGGTCCACAGCAGGCAGGGACATAGGCACACCTGGGAGAGTCCTGAGGACCAGTCCTGACGAAGGCAAGCCGAACCGGGCGGACATCTATGGACGGCGAAGCATACGGAGTCCCGGGAACCCGACAGGAGGAGCGCTGAGCAGCGTCACGCAGGTCACGAAGGCCGGAAGCCACGGCCGGGACAGGAACTCCTAGCTGTCTTCCAGCATCCACCAGTGAAGATCCTCCTTGTGAGTGGGGGAGAGACGGCGGGCAGTTCACTGCGGGAAGCGTGGTGGCGATGCGCAGGGCACTTCGGTCAGGGCAAACAAGGAGACCATCTGCGAAGCGAAGAGTGGTTCTTCCTACCCTGGCGACAGGGAGTGAGAGAGACGGGCAGATCTTGAGCGGCGGGTAGAATCCGAGCCGCGCTGCAACGTTGGACGAGTGCGCGAATGTCTCTCCAAGCCAAGCTCTGTGGCGAGGTGGGCTCTCTGCCGGCGAGGTGACTCCGTGTAGGAGCCAGTGGGCTTCTATAGAGACGAGTGGGGATCGAAAGAGGATATGGGACGGCGCACGGTGCGTCTCTCCGAACCGGGCTCTGTGGCGAGGCGGGTTCTCTGCCTGTCAGAAGGCGTGTCCGAGCGCGCTCCCTCCTGGAAGCGGCCGCCTCGATCAACCCACTCCGTGCACTAGCCTGTTGCGTCCGGCGTGGCGTTCTCTCCACAAGGACGTCGTGGTCCCGAGCGGTCGGTGCATCGGGCGCGGTGTATAGCGTCTTGACCGGACTCGAAGCACATACAGGTGTCAGCCGCTAGCGTCTGTAGAAACTGCATAGCTGTAACCAGCGCTGTTCGGGCCAGGTGGTTGTGGGACGGCCAGTGGAACCTCCGCCTTGCCTGCAGGTCATCAACAGGGCCCCTGCAGCAACTAGCAGCCGGACTCATGTTCCCTGCTGACACGCCACGTTCCTGGTACTCCAGGAAGTGATCACAGAGACAGCAGTCCTGCTCCGAGCGCGAGACTCCTGCGCTAGTCGTCAGCTGGCTGAGCGGGCTGCCGCGCACATCTTGAGCGGCGTGAGGGTTCCGTCTTGCGTGAAGGTCCCGGATGTACGCGTAATGTCTCACCGCGCCGAGCTCCATAGCGAGGTGGGCTGTCTGCCGGCGAAGTGACCCCGCGTCGCTGTCTCGAGTGGTAGGTGCACTCTCGTGCGGTAGTACGCAGGGCCCGGGAATGTCACTTCAACAGGCATCGGATCACACACAGGGGCCGGTCGCTCGCGTCTGAACACTCCATAACTGCTAACAGTGCAGCTCAGGCCAGGTGGAGTAAGTGTCGCGAGCGTGGTCGGAGGCGCATCCGGTGCAGGGGTAGACCGGCCTCTGGTAAGTGACGGCCACTGTCACCCTCTGCCTCGCGTACGGGACAGCAACAGGTCACTGCAACACACAACACAACCGAAGGCATGCGGGCGAGGGCCCGTGGGACCCCGCCCTGGTAAGGCTAGCCTTCGCAACACAAAAGGTACAAACAGCGAGGAACAAACCTGTCAGCAAGAGCTTGGGCCTGCAATCCATCCCCGTAAGCCAGTGGGCACGGGCATGCGGGGCCCGGTGAAGCTAAGGTAAGCACCCTACCTTTGCGACCTACCGTCTGCGAAGAAGAGAAGTCGTGGCCAACCTCTCTGCTTGTCCATCTTGCCAAGGGCCACTCCCCAAACATCAAACGTGCAGTACCTGTCTTTCCAGCGTGTTCCTCCCTGCACTGGGTACCTCCCTGCGTTCACAGGCATGGCAGTCACCCTTGGTCGGAAGGGCATAGTGCCCGCCATGCTAAGGTGAGCATATGACACATCATGTACAACAAAACCCAAGCATTTCATGACAAGTATAGGCAGGAAGCAAGCGTCAGGTACAGTAACATTATCAACATAATGGCGACAGGACATGGGCACATGAGGCCCCGCCAAGCCAAGGTGAGCATATGACGCATGATGTACAACAACTCAAGCATGTGATGACAAGAATAGGCATGAAACAAAGGTCTGGCACAGTAACATTACCATGTAATGGCGAGAGGGCGCGTGAGGCCCCGCCAAGCTAAGGCGAGCATACGAAGCATAATGCACAACAAAAAACAAGCAGTCCATGACAGATTCAGGAACGAAGTAAGCATCTGACCCCGCCACATACACCAACGTAATGGCGTCAAGGCATGGGCTGGAGCATAACAAATTCCCCAAATCACACAAGGTACCAGTGAGTAGGCAAGCGCCAATAACGCCACAATAATCAACCAAAAGGTGAGTGGGCGTGGGCGCGAGGGGCCCCACCAAGCTAAGAGTTGAGAATTTTGGCGCGCAAGCAACAGCGAAGATGAAGACTGCCTTCGTGCCTGCTCAAACCAGTGCCCAGCCCGGGAACCTGGCCGAGGGCCAACCCAGCTACCTTACCTTTCCGCCGGAAATGTTGGGAGAAATGTCCAAAACACCCATGGCACGACCGGGCTAAGTCCCGGCGACACTCACCGCGCAGCCCAGGCACTCAAGCGGCCGAAGAGGGCAGCAGCCACCGATGAGGGGACGACAGCCACGCAATGGCACAGGCAGGGCCGACGAGGTAGAAGCCAAGTGAAGAAGCCAAAGTCTGGAAGACCGGCAAACCGGTTGAAATTCCCAAAGTCCGTAGGCTAGGGCAACACGTCTGAACAGCGTGAGCCTAAGTAGACTGACTGATTAGTCACACCGTGACTCGGAACTGGATGGGCAGTAACGGGGGAGAACTCTCGGCCCCCCTCGGGGTTCCCTGAGTGCCTCCCGGGTTGTGTGGTAACACAACGGGTTCTTAGGCTAGAATTGAGCAAGTAGTAGACACTTCCATAAAGTCATGTCATCGGTAATGTTTTTGAAGAAACAAAGAGGTGAGTTTTGAGGGCGGACTGGAAGGAGGAGAGAGAGTTTTTCTGACGGAGAGAGAGTGGGAGAGTGTTCCAGATGGATGGACCGTATACTGAGAAGGAGAGGGGGCCGAAAGTGCTGAGTTTGGTGCGGGGGATGTGGAGGCGGAGAGGGTCGGAGGCGGAGCGGAGGGAGCGGGGAGGAGTGTAGGGGTGAAGTAAGTTTGAGAGATAGGCAGGAGCGCAGTTGTTCAGGGATTTGTAGCAGAGAGACAGAATCTTGTATTGGATGCGTTGGGGGATGGGAAGCCAGTGGAGGAGTTTGAGCAGGGCAGTGATGTGCTCGGATTTTTTCTTTCTGAGGACGAGGCGGGCAGCGTTGTTCTGGACGCGCTGGAGAGTGAAAGTGGTGGAGTGAGGGAGGCTGGAAAGGACAGAGTTGCAGTAGTCGATGCGAGATAGGATGAGAGAGACAGCAAGTTTGGTGGCAGCTTTGGTAGCGAGGTATTTTCTGATCTGACCAATGCGGCGGAGGTGGAAGTAGCATGCCTGGGCCGTGGCGGAAACAAAGCTGGTCATGGAAAGAGAGGAATCGAGGATAACGTCGAGGTTTTTGGCTGAGTCAGAGAGGGAGATGGGGGTGCTGTCGAGTTGAAGTTGGAGGGAAGGAGGGAGCTGGGAAAGTTTCTGGCGAGTGCCTACCAGCATGGCTTCCGTTTTGTCGTCTTTCAGTGTAAGCTTGTTTGCTGTCATCCAGTTTTTCACGTCTTCGTAGCAGTCAGCCGTGCGAGTCAGTAGTGACCGAGTGTTGTCGAGTTTGTCTTTGTCTAGTACTTGTGAGTCGTCAGCGTAGAGGTGGTGGTGTATGTGGTGAGACTGGATGATGTTGGACAGGGGACACGTGTAGAGTGTGAAATTGTGTTAGTTAAGTTTGTGTGATCTTTATATTTAGAATGTTTTAGTATTGAATAATATTTATTAATGTTTTTGTTTAGAGTTTTAATGTCTTAATCTTTGTATTATAAGTCTTACAGATTTAGTATATTAATAGAATGTACAAATGTGATATTAGAATGTCTTGATATTAATTAATTATTAATGTTTATTGAATGCATTTTATTTTTATTGTTCCACAAAACTGTAATTGCCCTTTAAGAGATAAAAAAAGTTGTTTTGAATTGAATTGAATTGAATACCACACATTTAACTCATTCAGTCCGACGCACATATTTCCCAAATTTTGGAGGCGTCATCTAACGACTATGCACCTGTTGCAGGAGATGGATCGACCATAATTCAAGGGTAGTGCCAGATTAGATTGGTGCTGACAAGTATCAAGCTAATCTGGCACTACCCTTGAATGATCATGGTCAACCCATCTCCTGCTGTAGTGTGTCAGGGCTGAATGGGATAAAGCATAAGTGGTATGTTGGTTTATCAGCCTTCAAGCCAAATGTGACAAATGCAAATCTAACACCCTATAACCAAAATATTCTAAAAACGCCAAACCTTAAAATGAGAATGACTCGATCTCTTACCTCCCCTCCATTTGCAAAAGGCCTATATTATCGTGAACCCCTGTGACTGCCAGGGTTCTTGAGAATTCGACTTGTTGCTACAGTCTAGTGACCCATGTGACCTTCAAAACACAGAATTTACAAGTGCCCGACACGTCTCCTGCCTGGTAACTTACCATAGTTCGACTGTTGCGGTGCCCGGTGTACATGCGCTGTGCCTGGGGCTGATAGACAGCGGCCATTTCCCTCTGCTCCCGCTCCTCCATACGCTTGCGGAACATTGTCTGCATACAGGTGGCGGCATAGTGACGGTCCGTCTCTCCTGGGCTGATGACACATGGACACACACCAAGAACACGTAAACAGTTGACCTCTTACCTGCCAGAGCAAGGGCAAACAATACCTATATGCAAGAGACAGAAATCTTCATGAGCCCCCGCAGTTGCAGGGGCTCAGGAGCATTTATCTTTCTTGTTAACCCCATGTTCTTCAAGCCTTTTTTTTTTTTTTGTTTTTGTCCTGGTTGCACTGCATTCTTCATGCGTTCAGAGCGCAGTAGTTTCAGATGTGCAGTTTGTTACCACTGTCAGCACAGAGGTAAAAAAACACCCACCCTTACCCAATATGATGAGGCAGAAATTGTTAAGGTCTCTTAACCCATTTAACCCCAAGGCCACGTTTCCCAAATTTTAGGTGTCACTTCGCAACTGTGTAGTAGTTGCTGGAGGTGGATCGACTATGATAATTCAAGGGTAGTGCCAGATCAGCTTGGCGCCTGATGGCGCCAAGCTGATCTGGTATACCCTTGAATTATCATGGTGTATCTATCACCTTTTATAGGGTGTTGGGGCTAAATGGGTTAATGCCTTTTACGCTGTAGCATGATGAGCAATACCCAAAGCAAGAGACATACATCCTTACGGGTCCCCGTTGTTGCGAGGCTGACCCCACTTTGCAGACATGTACCTTGGAGAGATGACATTTTATGGCGGGGAAAATAACACAGATTTCAGACACACAATCTGAAACCAGTGGCAGGTAAAGGGTTAAAATCCACCTAAAACAATGTCTTGCCTCCCCATATGATTTGCATAGCAAAAGGGAAGTAACAACAAACAACACCTTAGGAAGTAACATGCTGCAGATAATCTATTGCATGTGGTTTAGAAACACAGGAAATGAAGCCTGGGAACTCAGGGCAGCTGTGTGAGACTTGCTTGCACCTTTGCTCGCATGTACTTTGATTGTATTAGTGTTTTTAAAAAGAGCATGCGTGATGCAGGCGCTCTTTCCAGAGAAGCCTTGAAGGACAAAAAAGTTTTCCCTGTCAATAAAGAACCATCTTTTAGGTGGCTACATCCACCTAAATGATGAATCTTTAACCCTTATCATTCGGAATACATCAGGGTGTGAAATATGTTTGACTAAAATAGTTCAAAGGTAGTGCCAGAATAGCTTGGCGCCCAAGCTATTCTGGCACCACCCTTGAAACAAAAGCCATTGGTCTATATCCTTATCTGTAAGTACTATAATGTAGCTTGCATATGGCAGTGTACAAATTTGAAGATTTTAGACTCAATATGATATGGGTTAATGAGAGGTGGTCTCGGTGGTTGCTAAAAACAATTAAGAGGTGACAATGGGCAATGACACTACAGCAGATGGATCAGCCAAGATAGTTCAAGGGAAGTGCCAAGTTAGCTGAGTTCCAAACCTACCCATGATTACAATCCTGATGGCGCGAGGGGTTCGCTGAATCATCGTCATCATCACTGTCAAGATTATCATCTTCCAACACCAGTTGAAAGTCGCCAGTGGGCGGACCACTGTGACCTGACCTCCGCTGGCGGGACCCGCCGGGCTGGCTCAGGTCAGAGGTCCCCACATCCCTGGCACTGGTAGAGGGTTCTTGGTCTTCTTGTAGATTATCAAGCTCACTGGAGGGCCGACTGTCAGCAGATGTTGTGGTGGTAGTGTTAGCAGTCTGTGCTTCAGTCTGAACTGTAAGTGTCAAGGAAAAGAGTGAAGAAATAAATATTAAATATTTGTACATTTTAAAAACACTATCCCAATGGATCATTCAGGGACACATGAGCTTATGCCTGTTGCTTGCAAGGAGTAGCCTCACTGGCATCCATCTACAGTCTGAAGTACCCATACTTCCTTGTATTAACACCTGCCAGTGATTATGAATTTTGCATCAGCAACAACTGCACACTGACCGACACGCACATGAAGAACACAGATGCACATGGGAAAAAAATAGGCATGAGGGTTTATGTTTCTTGCAGCTGATAGCGTTCACGTTGCCCTGGCAGTGACGGGTGTTGCTCAAAAAAGGTTCTGATGTGTCAACTATCAACAAGCCACCTGAGCAAAACAGAATTCAAGAAATTCATCACACATCTCCTCACCCGATGGCGATTCATTACAACTGCATGCGATGGCCATCTCTCCCTCCTCCCTCTCTGCATCAGACGTAGTCCTCCCGTCGGTGTTCTCTGTCACAATAGCCGGAGGTTGAGTGTCCTGCTCTAGTTGTGGGGAAGGCAACGAGGAGGAAACACCAGCAGAAACAGAGTACTGCAGACCAGTGTCCGTGCTGGAGGTAACTGCTTCTCGAGACTCCGCTCCTACAGAATGGATAAACATTAACCCTTTTAGCCCCAAGGTCCTGTTTCTCAAATTTTGGAAGTGTTGTCTAATGACTATGTATCAGTTGCAGGAGATGGATTGACCATGATAATTCAAGGGTAGTGCCAGATTGGTTGTCATTGCAACCAGAAACATCACACTCTGCTCCAAGATCAGACTGATGTGCTCCTTAGTCATCTCAGTGTTCTTGTATGCCTGCGAGTCATGGACCCTCACAGCAGACCTTGAAAGGAGGATACAAGCCACTGAAATGAGATGTTTTCGAAGGCTGCTTGGCATCTCATACAGAGATCACATCACAAACAAGGAAGTGGGAAGCAGAATCAGACAAGCCATCGGGCCCTATGAAGACTTATTAGCCATTGTGAAAAAACGCAAACTTAAGTGGTATGGGCATGTCACGCGTTCAGCAGGGCTTGCCAAAACAATCCTGCAAGGCACTGTGCAAGGAGGACGAAGGAGAGGAAGACAGAGGAAAAGATGGAAGGACAATATCTCAGAGTGGACAGGACTGAAGCTGGGCGATACGCTGAGAATGGCAGAGAACAGAGAGGATTGGAGGGAGCTGGTTGCCAAGTCATCAGTGGTGCCCCAACGGTCGGCAAGACTACGGGATATAGATAGATAGATAGATAGTGCCAG